>PVKM010038386.1:0-14145 GCA_004027735.1 Carollia perspicillata
AACGACACATATTAATCCATACAACAACAGTGTTGGTAGGTGCCTATTACTGGGCCCATTTTATAAATGAGAAAATGGAGGTACAAAAATGGTCAAACTTAAGTCCATGGTCTTAGCCACAAGTATATTACTTCCAGACACTACGAGTGAAACACCAAGTCCTCCCAACTATGACACAGTTCTGGCCAACGAAGCATGGTTATTATCTCTGAAAAGACACTGTCTACCAGAAAAGTGCAAAAGCTTATCCAAAAAAGATTTCCCTTTATCCTTTCCTCCTCTTCCTTCCAAAAACTTGGGTGAAGTGTTGAGACATACCACAGCCACCCTGGGACCCTGAAGACGAACATGTGAACCAGGAAGACAGGGCCCTGGCCTCTCGGGTCGTCCGGGAGCAGCCGTGCCAGCCCCGGACTGCCCACCTCCGGGCTTTGCAGTGCGTGGGAAAGCAAACCGTCACCTGTTCACGCCAGCATTTGCCAGACTTTCTGTCACTGGCACGCAAATCCAATTCTTCCTAATAATACATGACAAACTGTAGATGAAAATTCACCCACTTCTTCCAGGAAAATTCCCCAGGCATAAACACTATCTTATCTTAGAATGGGAGGCTGTAAACAGTTATCAGATCTCAGCCGCCTACATGCAGCGTGCAGGCTCAGGCTCCCTGGGCTTCGTCAGCTTCATTCACTGGAAGGAGAAGACAGAATCTCCTCAAGGTGGGGGTTCAACATTTTTCTCTTGAAACAAGGTTCATCTGGCTCTCACTTGATGGAAGCTGGGTCAGGGGTCCTCTTGGCAGCGTGTGGAGGAGCACGCAGGCCACTGTGTGACCCCAGGTTGGGCTGGAGGATGCTGAAGAGCAGACCTGGGATGAAGATTTATTTCATCTCCCAGGTACAGTCGGTCCCTGCTCGGGGCTCAGCACAGTTATCTTAGGGCTCAAACCCAGAGTGGAGGCAACGCTTACTTCCCCCACTGCCGTTTCCAAGAACTTTGCTTTTTTAGAGCCCTTTTTGGTTTACAACAACATTGAGTGGAAAAGAAGAAAACAGAGGACTACAACACATGCCGCATGCCGAGGGCACGAAGACTGACAGATGTACGCAGTACCTAGAAATTACTATCAGGTCAGTTCCGGACAGCAGCTTTTAAGAAGTGGCTTTTGAGTAACACGTGAATTAAAGAAAGTTTTCATTCTTTTCACCAAAAGCTAGCTTTTAAACCACATTAAAAGTCAAGACTTCCAGCCAAAATGGAATTGCACAGAAATTAACCCTAGGTTAGCTTAACCCTAGGTTAAATTAACCCTAGGTAAAACTATGCCACCTCTAGTTTTCTGACCTTGGGCAAATAGTTTAATCTTTCTAGTCCTGGTTTCATTTGTGTAACTGGGATGATATTTACATAAGAGAGTCACTGAACTGATTAATAAAATAGACTAAGTACTCAGTATAATTCCTGGTACACAACAGTCACAAATGGCAGAACACACAAAAAGAGAGCATGCAAAAATCTGTGCCCGGAACAGAGACTCGGGAAGAGTGGCATCTCTCTTGGACACCCAAGCTAACATCTTTAAGGAATTCCTATCAGAAATAAGTAGACGAAATAAAGGAAGATAGGGATTGAACTACCACCCCCCTTTCAAAGAAAGGGCTGAGATACCCCCTCCCCCCAAAATTACAGGAATATATAGAAAAGATCCTAACAAAAGACCACAAACTCTTCCCAATTTTCAAGTGCAAAAATGTACGCAGAGTAGGTTCTGGGAAAAACTGTAAACAATCCATTTAGTAGCCATTCCACTCTGCCAATCAACAGCCTGAGCTACAGGACCTAAGCACACATACATGCACAGTTATTATATGAACAGGAAGCCAGACCAAACGTTATACAGATACCTGAAATTTTATACAACCCCCCAGAACTTCATATACAGCCCCCAAAATATTTACAGAACCATCAAAAGAAAGGTGGAAAGCACAAATAAATTAAACCCCCTGCTGGACCTGATCATATCTCCAATACAATCAATTCTTGCACATCAACATGCAAGACAGAAAATTCAATAGAGAAAAAAAGTGAATTCTTAATTCATAAAAGGGGAAACATACTGCCTTTCAAGTATATGCAAAGATGTTTCAACTCACTAGCAATCAAAAATGCAAATTAAAACAATAAAATACTCTTTATCCCCATTCAATTATCAGAAAATTGGAATGCCAAGTATGTTAGGCAGCTTATGGAAAAACAAGAATCTTCATGCAGACACATTCTAGCATCCAACCTGCACTGAATATTCATACCCTGTGACCACGTAATCCCACTCTTAAGATTCCATTTAAACAGCTATGTACATCCACACATCCCTGAGAACATGTATATGTACATGTATAATAGTACGTGTGTATAAATGCAGCTTATATATAGATGTGTATGTATTTATGTGTACACACGTGGCTGGCTGGGTGTGTGTATGTATTCAGCCAAGAAAAACACCCCCATCTGTCCACGGAGTCTGTATGAGGACACTTGCATCAAGACGGGTACTTAACTGTGACAGAGAATTAGAAGCAGCCTTATGCTCATAATTACTAGAACAGAGAAGTAAAATGTACTTAGACATACACTAAAGACACCATACAACAGTCATAAGGACTGAACCAAAGCTACATAGAGCAACACAGCTAAATGTTTTGTCAGGTGAAAACAGAAATGAAAATCAGATCTGTGGCATGATGCAATTTATATACATTTAAAACATGCAAAAATACATTATTTCACAGGGCTACATATGAAGACACACATAAATCACAACAGACCAGAAAACAAAAAGAGGTCAGGAGAATAAAAATGAAGTGGGGGGGAATACAATCCCTTATTTAATAGGACCTAAAAATGTCACCAATAATAAGAGGTACCACTATGAATTACTAAAAAAGAAACAACTCTAGTAATTAATGACAATACTTTCTTACCAGTTAGGAATTTTACATTACGCTTCTCTTAGACTTAAACAAGTTTTACTATATATCACTGTTGTGAGAAAAAAATACATAACACACACACACACACCCCATAATTAGGGTTTTCCTACAAAGTCTCATTCTTCAGTGTCTAACTCTTCTGAATCAGCATTTGACCAACTCACTGACATCCAGATTCCCCCAGACAATATATTCCATGACTTTGGTGAGGCTGCATTTTACATAACAGAACTAACGCCACTGGCATTGGGATCTTCAGCCAGGTTTACGTTCAGCCAGGTAGACTACACATGACTCCAGCTTCAGGAATGTTGCTAGGCATGTCTAATTCACCACATCCCAGAACCTCCTCCACCCCTCACTCCCACAGACAAACATGTAATTCACAGGGAATAAGACGGTAATTCACAATGGTCTCAGAGACTTCCTTCCAATCTGCTGAAACCTACATGAAAATTCAGAGGCAGGCATTTTCTACAGCCACACACCTGCAAAAAATGACGGCTCCTGCATGCAATGGCCAGTTAGCCAATGGGAATTTTTTTCAATTCCATCATCTATAGCACATAACCCATTTCTCAGAGACGTGAACATGTAAAAGGAGAAAAAATGTCCAATTCACAAAGAAATATAACCAAGTAAAACAAAGCAAAAAAGGAGCCTTGGATGGGCCAATGAACAAAGTGAAACACAATTAGCTCACTCTACACTTGAGGTCAAAACTGAACAGCAAGCCAAGTACCTTCTTACTCTACACACTTAGAAACCTGGGGGTCGGGGAGTAAAACGAAACAATTGTCCGGATACTGGACACCAGGCAGCACAGTACTGACAGCTTTGAGGGGAGATGAACATATGAAGTGAACACTATCACAAACCCAGTTCTTTGCTTTCACACAAAGCTTCACAGGCCCAAGGAAAGAGAACACAAGCACAGTGCAACAATCTCACCGTGTCCAAGGGGGATGCAAGAGGAGAGGATTTACAGGGCAGGACACCACAGAGGAAGGAGCTACAAGGAGAAAGAATTCTGCAAATCTCTCTACAGGGTTCTAGTCAAGTGCACTGCTGAATACTAGTCACATGTGTGCAGGGTAAAGCTCCACAAGGTCAGTTACAACATCACCAAGGAGGTATTAACACACAGGGCATTCATTAGCAGTGTCATTAGTAGTAGAGCTAATAATCTACCTGCAGAAAAATAGCTCCTCATAATCTTTCTTAAAATTTTTTAACCCTCAAAAGAAACAAACTGATATGCAAGTAACTAACTTCATTCCAAAGTCCAACACTATAACAGAAGAAAATAAAATCTAAAATCTATCACTCAATAATAGAAAGTTTAAAATGTCCACTATCCAATAAATTACTAGACATGTGAAATAACGGCAACTGTGACCCATTAACGAGAAACACCAGTTGAGAGAAACAAAGAAATAGATAATGGATTTAGCAGAAAAGGACTTCAAAACATACATTACAAATATGCTCAATGACTTAAAGGAACACATGAATATAATTGAGAAAAATGGAAGATATACAAAGAACTAATTGGAACTCCAGAGCTGAAAAATACGGTACCTGAAAACACAGCAAAAGACACGGACGCTACAAGAGAAAGTACAATGCAATTGCAAGAAGTTTAAAAAACACAACATCAGAGACATTGGATCATTTCTATGGGTTCATCCATGCATGAAACACAAGTTAAGGAAAGATAGACTAACAGACCTAACATTACCTAAGTGGTATGAAAGAAACATTAAAGTGAAAGCTATGAATCTCTAAAACATACATCAGTTCTACGCAGGACATGAGCCACCTCTCTGTCCAGTACGTCCATGCTGTGTATGCTTAGTGGCCATCTTGGTCATCAAATCAGTCATCAAAAGAGAGGCACCAAGTTCACATAACTTTTATTACAGTATACATCTAATTCATTTATTTTATTAGTTATTTTTGTTAATCCCTCCCTGTTCCTAAATAAATTAAACTTTATCATAGGTAAGAATGTATAGGAAAAAACATAGTACATATATACAGGGGTGGACAAAAGTCAGTTTACAGTTATTAGTACATGAAGCAGTGTATTCTTGTATTATTATTAGTTATTGTATTATTTTCCATACAAACAACTGTAAACCTGCATTTGCCCACCCCTGTTACTTCTGGCAGAAGTAATGCCTGCTTGTGTGGTTGGTAGGGTACGTGAATGTCTCGCACAAGATAGACAGCAATTGAAAATTTCACCTAAAATGTCATGTTGGGAACCACCCTGCCTGATTTCAGAAGCTGTAACCCCCCATGGCTAAGGTTGAGTGAGAGGCCTTGGGACCCTAAGCCCTAAGGAGACAAAGCTTATTCCCCTGGCAGGAGCACGGCCTCTGCCCACTTTACTTCACCCTGCCTGGCCCCCCAGTGCATGACCAGTTAGCCAATGATGGGTAGGATTCCTCAAGGGAGGGACGACCTAAGACAGGCATGGTCACGAGGAGGCCCTCAGGGAAGGACTTAGGGGGCTATGGACCCTCACCCCTCAAGGCTTTGACATAGCCTGAGTCCTCATGCTGTTTGCAAGAAGTCTCCTAATCTCTTGGCTGCCTTACTTCCCCTGACTGACTTAAGCCTGAAACAATGCTAGAGGTGGGTGCGGCCCTGTGCTGGAAAGGGCAGATTCCCTAGGGTGATCAGGCCTAAGAAAGAATGCATAAAATCCTGTGAAACCTGCTTTGCTAAGAATGTCCTCAATTTTCTGATAAGGGTCCAAGCAAGAAATGAGTTTGTTCCAAAGTTTTATGGCCCTTTAGCTATCTGACCCTGACTCAAAATAAGCCCTCATAGTTCTTTGAATGTGATCTATTGTTTGATCCTTACTGCCTGACAATGATTGATGAGCTTTGTATATGCCCTGTATTCCTAGGCAAATGAACCCAATAAAAGCCCATTGAGGAAAAGGCTCCTGGCCCTTCTCCTTTGAGAGATCGGCCACCTTTCCTGCCCAAGCAGATCAAGTCTTGGTAGACTTATTCTCATCCATGGCAGCTGGGGTGGCCCTCTGGGTGGAGTCCCCCCCCCCCATGTCATATGGTGTGCTTGAGTGTGATACTGCTATGTTACAGCACTACATGCTTATGCTTTTGCAATAAAAAAATTTGTAATAAAAAGGAGGGTTATTTGTGCCAGACCCTATATAAGGTTTGGTACCATCCACGGTTCAAGCATCCACTGGAGGTCTTGGAAGATAACCCTGGAGACAAGGGGGAACTACTGTATGAACAGTAGACTACACATATTTCAGAACAAATATCACCAGGAATAAAGAGGGACATTTCAAAATGACAATGATATCCATGCACCAACTCTAAATGTGTGTACCCCACTAACAAAATACAGTCAGCTTCAAAATACATGAAGCTGACAGAATTAATAGAGACAGCCAAATGCACAATCAGAGTTGGAATAATGATTATAACACTCCTCTTTCAGTAATCAACAGAACAAGTATATAGAAAAATCAACTGGAGTACAGAGAATTTAGACAACACATCAACCACCTTGGTTATTTGACATTTACAGAATACACCAGCCTGCACAATGCAAAATACTCATTTTCTTCAAGTGCATACAGAACATTAACCAAGATGGGAACCATGAAACGAGTCTCTATAACTTTAAAAGGACTGAAGTCATATAAATCATATTCTCCGAACCAAGCTGAATATATCAGAAATCAGTAACAAAATGATATCCAGAAAATTCTCATTTAAAATTAACGTATTTCTAAATAACCTATGATTCAAATAAGAAATCACCACATTAGACAATTTCTGAGATAGGAAATAAAATCATAAACCATAAAAGAAAAAGTCCATAAGGTGGACTTAAAATTTAAAACTTTCACACTTCAAAAAGTACTGTTAAGAAAATTAAAAGGTAAGCAACCGACTGGGAGAACATATACATATACATATACATATACATATACATATACATATACATATACATATACATATACATAGAAATGACAGAGATGTGCATCCAGAATTTATAAAGAACCCTTACAACGCAAGGCAAACAACTTAAGAGAAAAATGGACACAAGATTAGAACATACTTTATTAAAAAATATGCAAATGGAAAATAAGCTCAATATCATCAGTTATTAAGGTACTGCAAATCATGACAATCAGAAACTACTACGAACCCACTAGAATGACTAAAATTTGAAAGACTGAAAACATCAAGTGTTGACAAAGACGTGGAACTGGAATTCTTATACAGTATTGCAGCAAAATGATGCAGTCACTTTAGAAAAGAGTTCCGCAGTTTCTTATAAAGTTAAAATATACGCTTGGCCATACAAGCCAGCAATATCCAAGAGACGTGAAGATATATTCACATAGAAACCTGAATGTAAATGTTTACAACAGCTTTCTCCATAACTTGCAAAAACTAAAAGCAAAGAAACTCAAGTATCTTTTAACTGGTAAATATATAACAAATCATGTTATTTTCAAATAATGTAATACTACTCAGCAATTTAAAAAAAAACTAGTCCAACATTTTTGAATCTCAAAAACACACTGTGCCAAATGAAAGAAGTGAGCCACAAAAGACTGTACTGAATGACTTCATTAACAAAAATCCTAGGAAAGTCAAAACTATAGTGACGGAAAACAGATCAGATCACTGGCTGCCAGGTGTCAGAGGTGAGGTCAGAAGTCAGAGTGCAAGTGAACGTTCTGGGGTGATGGGAATATTTTACATGTTGATTTAGGTGGTGGTTACACAGATGTATTAATGTGTCAAAACTTACCGAACTACATACGCTTAAAACTGGTGTCTTCTATTTATTGTATGCAAATTCTATCTTAATAAAGCTGATTCTAAACAAAATTTCCAGCCTCTACATAAAGGCAAGGAAACATAATGGTTAAGAACCTGAGCTCTGAGCCAGAACATCTGAATATAAATACTGATAACAGCATTATTAACTATATGAACTGAGACAGGTCACATAGCCTCTCTAATCCTCCTTTCCTCACCTATGAAATGGGAATTATAAAACCCTTCAAATTGTGCCTAGCAAATAACAACGGCTTATATGAGAGCACGCACTAGTATTGTTATAAGTAGTGTACCAAGTCAATTGTTAATACAGCACATTCACTCTTCACGTCAGACCTTTGAGTTTCACGGATCTATGAAAAAGCCCCCAAGAGTATTCCGTGATTTTTACTAAACCCACTTTGTCTCATTATCCCTGTTTGAGCCAAGTGCCCGTGCTTGAGCTAATGCTGAGGCCAGGGGATTCCGAAGCACTGGATTACTTGGGCCTAAGATCATGTGTGCCAGCTCTGAATTTGGGGACAAAGAGCACACACTGCAAACCACACAGACTAGGAAGAGAGAAAGGATTCCCAGCGACAACACCAGAAATACAGTGAACAGAAATTGCACCACCTACTACAATATACCTTTCTCTCTACACAGAAGTAGACAAAAATCAGTTCATGAAACTTGATTATAGAAAAACAAAAGGACAATTAGATATGAGAATATGAAGAGAAAACATGTTATTCAATGAAAATATTATCTGAGATGGTAGGGACCTATACAAATAGAGCCTGATACATACACATATGAAGAAAGGCAGAGGCCAAAAAACAAGCAAGGTGAGAGGCAAAGACAGGGAGACACCACGTGCTAAAAACAAGTCGAGAATTTAGGAATCACTTTTATCTTGTAAAATACAAATGTTTAACAGGAAAGAGGAAAATGACTGTCAAGCCTTTCTCCCCCAAGCTACAGAGGCTTTGAGGGAGGACTGCGGGCTAATATTATCTAAAACAGAAAGAAATCGCCGTCAAGAACAACCATGCATATGTGAGGGTAAAACGAGCAACCAGGTGTAAGGCTGCAGTTATTTTAACAATTCTTAGATGGAATACGGTCAACCAAGCAATGCTGGGTCATTATCAAGAAAGGTTTGCAGAAGGAAGAGGTAGCCTCCACTCGGCACATTCTTCGGTAATGAACTGCTACTACGCAGGTACCTCCCTCTCTCAATGTGCAGACCGGCATTCAAGCGAACAGTCTTTCATTCTCTCTGCCATTTTATTCACCGAAATCTTCTGCCGACACTATGCGGACAGAAGGACCATAACGAACTGCCACGATCTGGCCTTTCAGCACCACTGTCGTCCGAATGGCACATGTATCCCCAAGCGAAGGAACCCAGTTTTGTTTTGCAGATTCTAGGAAGTTCTTGACTGACGTTGCTATAATAACAATGTAACAAATTATAGTTTTTCTCAGTAGTTGAATATACTTTCACGTCTCTTAAGAATGCTTCTGAATAGTTTGAGAGACACTGCAACAAGAATGGTCACGGGTTTCATCTGAAGCGCTAAATATGATTTATAGGCAGTGGCTGCCTAGGGTGCAAGGCAGTGAGTCAATATCCAGATTCAAAAGAGTATTTAACATCGAAGTGAAAAAATGATGCCAGGATATGACACAGTTACGTGATTAAAAAGCATTTCTTTGCCTTAAATTGTGAGCTCTTTCAGGATAGTCTATTATTAATAGACACGAGAGTCCGTGACATTTAATAAATGTTATACCTATTTAATGTAGATCCTACCTACTTTTTATCAGACAGATGGAGTTAATGTTCCCGCAAGGGGCTACTGTCTTCTTGAAAACTCTTATTTCTGCTGCAACTTAGAGAATTACTGGGACTTGCCGAGGTAGAAATGGACATCTCAGGTGGTTGGGGAAGCTAATGCAGAGGCAGTAGTAACGTGATAGAATAAAAGTCATCTTCCAAATACAGGCCAGACTCAAGTAACTTTAGTTAAATGGGTCATGCAAGAAAAATGTGAAAAATCAAAGTAACGACGGCTTCCTCTGAATGCCGAAGATTTTTCCAGCTGCAAGCGAAATACCACTCTTCCCTGTACTAGAGTCTCTCTCTCGGTCTCACTGTTAGAATTACCTGCAGTTTGATAATACGTACTTTCAATCCTTCGTGTGAAAGAAACATTAAAGTGAAAACTACTCCCTAAAATAACCAATTCTGCAATTAATTATAAACTTATTTTCAAATATGATATAAATCGAGAGGCCAACATGTGTCACTTAGGCACCTGACTTTAAATCAACTGTTCTCAAGAAGTCCTGTCTTTATCACTGGGGGGGGAGGGGGGGGCTATCCCAAACTACACTGCCCACCCCAGCCTCCAATTCTGATACGTCCTCTCAGGAGGTACGCAGGCAAACAGGCAAGAGGAGGGAGAGGCTGGGGTGAAAACACCTACCCCATGCAATTTTGAAACAGCTGCTTCCCTCCATTCTACCACATTAAAAACCAGGAGACTAAATACATGTTTTCAAACCTATGAATCTGGAGTTTTCTAACTCCATACAAAGAATGCACTCACTTGAGAACTGGGAGATCTGAGTTCTCATTTTACCCCTTAGCTGTCCAGTGACTTTTTTGCACTTCAATCAAAATATGACATTAGTATCACATTAAAATTTGAAGTCTATATAACCTCACAGAATTGCTCTAAGGATAAAATGTAGTATGAAGTGTGAACATGTTTAAAATGTAATGAATAAGGAATTATCATCATTATTCAAACCAGCCTCCCTCGGGTGTAACTGGAAAAAGCACAGAGTAACTGGGATTTGTTCGGTCTGACCTAGAAGCATGCAAGACAAGACCTACCACCGGGAGCCAATTAGAAATGAAAAAGGCTCCTTGAGCCTCGCCTCATCCTTATCTTCCCGCTCCAAAAGATTGGCCAAATCGAATCTAGCTTGAGAAGCGGGGAACTGGATTCCCATTGATAAATTCTTCTGAATAGTCAACCTCACCAGAAAAAAAAATAACGGACTAATGAGATTCTTAAAGCAAAATATTTGGCACTTTTAACTGAAAACTCTCACTGGACACTTCCACATGAGAGTATTAAAGAAAACAGAGTAATCTGATCAACACAGAACTTAGAGGCTAGATTGAAAATTTTAAAACCTAGATGGCAGACTAATAAAAATGTATACAACCTTACCCTTAAAAATAAAAAAAAAACAAAAAAGTGCCAGCAACTTAACTCCCCCATCCCTCTCCAATTTCCTATAAAATAGCCTATAGTAGTAAGTACAATGAAACTCACATGGTGCCCAAAAGTGAGTGCCAAACAAATATTTGCTGGATTCCCTAACTTCTCACATCTTTCACACTATTTTAGTCTACCTCTATGGACACTTTTAGGGCTTTTTTAGCCTACTGAAAACCGAAATGCAAATGGTAGCTGAAAAGACAAATGAATCTTGCCAATCCTCACTTTGTTTCATTAGCTTCTACTTTATCACGTGGCCCTCTCTACCAAGTATGAGCACAAATAATTCTTAGACTCGACCATAAGCTACTTAAGTTGTCTATAGGGAACAATCACAATTATAGCCATGTCAATGAAAAGTGAATTAATTCTGAAGCCAGAATTTCAGACAAGAGCAAAAATATGAATAGATGTTATTAACCACAAGAACTGGAAACCATGAGTCCCAATCAACCCTATCATAGCTACTGCTGACCCTTGAACAGCACAAGGACTAGGGGCACCCACCCCAACACAGCTGAATATCCCCTGTAACTTCTGACCCTACAGTTGGCCCTTCCCATGGTGGATTCAACCAATCAGGGATGGAAAACAGTATTTTCCATCCTCTGTTAGGTATAAGAAAAATACTGTTTTCGTTCAGCACTGGTGGTATCCACAGATGCAAAACCACGGATACAAGAGCGGACTGTATTTATTGGGGGGGAAATCCAAGTATAAATGGACAGAGGCACTTCAAAGCCCTGTGTTCAAGGGTAAATTGTAATGACACCAACTCAGGCCATCCTCCACCCTGGAGGGAATCAACTTCCCCTATCATGACAGTGCAAGCCAACTTCCTATACCACTTACATTCTAAGTCTACATACAATTTCCTCCCAAGGAAACACGCAAAATCCTACAGTTCTCACTCGGCTGAACACAATTCCTTCCTCACAATTCCACCATTCAGACTGTTTAGGACACAAATCCAAGGACATTCCCAAAACACCCTCAACAAGACATTCAACTCCATCGTTCACTTACTATGGCTAACCCCTCTCTGCCACATATCCTAACTGAAAACGACGGGGTATCATTCAACATGCCAACTAGGATGGCAAAGTGTCTAAGTACCTAGCGTTTCTCAAATCAGAAGTTCCAGTATTCTCCAGTGTATTATACAAGGACAGTGGCTAATCTGGCACGTGGGTGAGGTTTAATAAATGTGGTTCCCTCTATCAGGACATTCAGCTGAGAAGTGAAAGGTTTTTTTGCGAACAGACTTTCTCCGCTACAGCAGCCTCAAAGGCAGATAAGATTTAAAAGGGGGCTACCCTTTGAAATAGAAGATAGGTAAATGTACACACCACCGATACTTACATGAAATACTACTTCTCCTTAAAACATCCGTACCCATGCGTAGAGCACCATCTACTCCACTTTCAAGGAGCAAGTTCTGGCCAAAAACTCGGTCCCTCGGCATCTCAGGAAGCTTAACCCTCTCCCTTTACAAGTTTAATTCACTTCGACAGGCAATCCGCACAGACGGGAGGATACATCCTTCACCAGACAGCCAGAAAATTCAAGGCCCAACTTTCTCCTCCCATGCATAAGCATGTATTTGACTTTCCATCTCGCCCCCCGCCCCTTATTTCTTATTCCCTAAACTACCTTCTCTCCCTCCCCACCAGTACTTAGACCCTACCCTGCCTCGGATCTCCAACATCCCGGGCATCTCAACCGCAACCACCAGCTCCAATGCCCCTGGAGTACCGAAAGCCCACCTCTCATCGGACCCACCAGCCCCAACAGCAGAAGCTCAGACTTGAGCGACGGGAGGGGGCTGCTCTTCGAACCCACCATACGAAGTCGTTGCTTTTGTCCTCGTAGGAGTTGATGAGCCCGTTGCAGAGGGGAGCGAGCAGAGGTCGCTTCCTGCTGCCGCTGCCGAGGCTGGAGCCGCTCCCTCCTCCGCCAGCGCTGGGCCTGGCCGCGCAGCTGAGCCGGGACAGGCCCGCGGACACCACCCCGCCGCCGCTCCCGCCGCCGCTGCCGGACACGGCGGCCGCCACCAACACAGGCCGCACCGGGCCCCCGATGCCGCCGGAGCCCGCGGCCTGGGCCGCCCCACCGGACACCAACGCCGCCGCGGAAGCCGCCACCGACGGGGGCGACGGGGAAGAGGATAAGGACGAGGAGGCGGAAGTCACCGAGGAGGCCGCCGAGGAGCCCGGGCTGGTCCCGGCGGAGCCCGACCCGGCCTGGCGGCTCCCGGACATCGTGACTCCCTCCCCTCCGGCCGGGCGCTCGGAGGAGAGGGACCGCGACCCGCCGCCACCGCCCCTTCCCTCCGGCTCAGTGCATCCTGAGGACGCGCGCCACGCCAGGAGGTGGGGCGAGGAACAATAAAGTTGATTTTTGTGAGGCGACCACACAGCAGCGTCCGACGGGAGGGGGCGGAGGAAACTAATCAGGCAGAGTGGAAACCACTACCGCTCTCGAGGCCGCCGCCGCTGCGGTCCCCGCCGCAGCCAACCCGGGCGCGCCGAGAGCCGGCCGTGCGCGTGCGCGAGCGGCGGAAGGGGCGGGAGGGGCGGGGGATACGACTTCGGACGCGGCCCGGGCGGTGCTCAGACACGCAAGGCGCGCGCCCGGCGACGGCGGCCGCCTGGTCACGATTGCAGCTCTCGGCGAGAGCTGTTTTTGTTCGTGGAGTACGGGAGGGCAGGCTTTTTTCATGGGTGACCAAGCGAGGGCAACAGGAATGAATGGTTGGGGTGGTAGAGTGATTGGAAGGGAAAGCCTCAAAAAGGGATTGCGCACGCGCACCCTGGGTTACCCCAAGGTCCCGCCCCTGGCCGAGAGGAGCGGCGCGGGCGCGGAGGTGGCCGAACCACGCATGCGTGCGGGAGAGCTGCATTCCAGAACGTGAAGAGGGAGCGGTCGCTGTCGCGGGAGAGACAGGCCACGTGACCCAGGGCCGAGGGGACGACAGGTGCTTAGGAATAGGGAATTGAAGGCCCTGTACCCTGGACGCACAGAAAG
>PVKM010038387.1:0-14130 GCA_004027735.1 Carollia perspicillata
GAACGCTGCCATTTACTGAATGTCTCTCCTTACCACACACTGCGGGCTCGTCCGGAGCCACAAGCACCACTGTGTGTCGTTACAGATGGGGACACTGAGGGTCAGAGGAGTTAGGCACTGCACAAAGTCACACCCAGGCCTGCCTCGCCCCAGAACCACACCCTTAGCCCAGGCCCCAATTTCTGCCCCAAACTCCCTCTCACTTGGCCAAAGAGGCTTGAACTCAGTTAAGCAGAAGCTGCCTAAAAATATGTCTTTTGTCAGGAGCTACTGCCAAACCTTTCCGCTGCTGGTTCCAAACTTTCCAAAAGGAAACCATCCTACTCCGGAGGAGACAGAAACGCAGAGCCGGCCGACGGCTCTGCGCCCACCATTCTTCAGGCACAGATGCTCCCTGAACTGTCCCATGGTTTACACCCACAGGTGTTACCGATTTGTCAGGTACCTGTGAAAAACTAGTGGTTTTCCCCGTCAATGTTGTGGATCCTGATCTGGATGAAACATGGCACCAATAAAAACACCTCCTGACTGGGCGCTAAAGGGGATTGTGATGTGCTTACTTCTGTGGGGAATCTGTTACATCCCCATGCCTGTGATAACTGGGCGTTGGCAGCCAGGGTGGGCGCCCCAAACGCCCCCCCGCAGCCCCTCTGGAAGCACGGCTGGACAGAGCTCATAGCCGCCGCACGATCAGCTGGACATTTAAAAATAAACCGAGCTGCTCACCCCGCCGTCTGTGACACACTGGTCTTTCGGGTTAAATCATTTTGGGAAGGAGTTCGTTTTTAATCGCGCATTACTCTGCGTAATTTGATTCCAATAATATTTTCACATTTACCCTGACACTGTCTATAACCTTTGTTTTCTCGGTATTTCTGTATTTTCTAGTTAAAACGTCTTTTTGATCTTCCATAATAACCACAGAATCAACAGCTTTTAAAATGTCATCAGCTAACAGGCACATCCTGGCCCAACCTGAAAATTCATGCACTTGCGTGATAACCATTCTGTAGGAAAACCAGCCCAGGACAAAATGCCCCTGGGAAAAGAGCAACACCAGAGATCCGCGTTCTCTTCACTTTAATGTGCAGAGTGTTACCAACTTCCTTAAACGATTTTGTGAGCGTAGTTTTTTTAAGTAGACACTGTAGGGAACGTCGAAGACCTCTCCGCCTACTATTTGGGGGCAAATGTAACCCGCCCATAGCACAACACTTCCGCTACCCTCGTTTCGACACCGCCCACCTGAAACCGACGCAGTGCTGACTGTCAACTGCAACGGAAACTGTGAAAGTTGAAACGGTGCTTCAACAACGATGTGAGTCAGAAACCTGCTCTTTCTCTCGACAGATCTAACAGGTTGAAGACTAATTGTAATATTTTTGACAGTCAAACAGGAGATTTCTGTATAATTTTGGCATGTGTTTTAGTACTTCAGAATTAGCTTGAAATAAATTTCAAGAAATGATTTAGGAGCTAACGTGAGTTCCTTAGATAAAAAATAATAATAACTTTGAAAAATAATACTCTGAAGTTTATATGCTTTCTTTTATCATGTTAGTTTTCTGTGTCATATAATTAATTAAAACATTAAAGATTATTCCAGTAAATTCTGTTACGAGAACTTAAAAATGCTGTGAGATGGCAGAGAAGTCTTTGTTTCCCAAGTACCATGGTGGTCAGGTGCATCGCAGGTGTTGAACATGAAGCTGGCCAGGGCCGGACCCGGGTTCCCAGCAGAGACGCAGGGCTGGCCGTGCTTTGCTCGGGGTGAGGCTCTGCTCCCAGACACGTGGCGTGCGGGCCGCTGCTCTGTGGAGGACAGCACCTTCCCACACTGATCAGCTCTTTGCTCTCCTGCCGAGGTACCAGATACACACCGGACTCCAGCACTCGGTCATCCGGCCCACGCAGCCCAGCTGCCTCCCCCTGGACAACGCCACCCTGCCCCAGAAGCTGAAGGAGCTAGGCTACTCCACACACATGGTGGGCAAGTGGCACCTGGGGTTCTACCGAAGAGAGTGCATGCCCACCCGGAGAGGCTTCGACACCTTCTTCGGCTCCCTCTTGGGGAGCGGTGACTACTACACTCACTACAAATGCGACGGCCCCGGGGTGTGCGGCTACGACCTGTATGAAAATGACCGTGTGGCCTGGGGCCACAACAGGGGCGTGTACTCCACACACATGTACACGCAGAGGGTGCAGCAAATCCTGGCTGCCCAGGACCCTCGGAGGCCGCTGTTTTTATACCTCGCCTACCAGGCTGTCCACTCCCCACTGCAAGCCCCCAGCAGGTACCTGGAGCGCTACAGGTCCATCGCGAACGTGAACAGACGCAGGTACGCCGCCATGCTCTCCTGCCTGGATGAGGCGGTCCGCAACGTGACCTTGGCTCTGAAGGCACACGGCTTCTATAACAACAGCATCCTCATCTACTCCTCAGACAACGGCGGCCAGCCCACCGCCGGAGGGAACAACTGGCCCCTCAGGGGCAGCAAGGGGACCTACTGGGAAGGGGGCATCCGGGCTGTGGGCTTCGTGCACAGCCCCCTTCTGAAGAACCGGGGCACAGTGTGCAAGGAGCTTGTGCACATCACCGACTGGTACCCCACGCTGATCGCGCTGGCCGAAGGACAGATTGACGAGGAGGTTCACCTGGACGGCTACGACATCTGGGAGACCCTCAGTGAAGGCCTGCGTTCGCCCCGGGAGGACATTCTGCACAACATCGACCCCATTTACACCAAGGCGAGGCACGGCTCCTGGGCGGCGGGCTATGGGGTCTGGGACACGGCCATCCAGTCCGCCATCAGGGTGCGGCACTGGAAGCTGCTCACAGGGAACCCTGGGTACAGCGACTGGGTCCCCCCTCAGGCCTTCAGCAACCTGGGCCCCAACCGGTGGCACAACGAACGGGTCACCTTGTCCACTGGCAAGAGCGTGTGGCTCTTCAACATCACGGCCGACCCCTATGAGCGAGTGGACCTCTCCAGCAGGTACCCTGGCATCGTGAGGCAGCTGCTCCGCCGGCTGGCCCAGTTCAACAAGACCGCAGTGCCCGTCAGGTACCCGCCCGGAGACCCCAGGAGCAACCCTCAGCTCAATGGGGGAGTCTGGGGGCCCTGGTACAAAGAGGAAAGCAAGAAAAAGCAGCCGCGCAGACACAAGGCCAAGGGAAAGCAGAAGAAAAGGAAGATGAAGAACAGGCCACAGGATGCAGGTGCGGGCCGCCAGTGTGGCCAAGAGGCTCCCCGGGGGTGACGCCAGCATCCAGCTGCTGCACCACGTGACCAGCCCTCAGTCTGTCACCTGTTTGCCACCCAAACAGCAAATGTGGCTCTGCATGCCCACCGCTCTTGGGGCCGCCCTCCAGGGAGGTCTGCTTCCCCCGTTCCTTCACGGCAGGCATCACGGTCTTCCTGAGTTCCACCTCGGGGCGTCAGTCAGGGACCAAGCTCCCAGGGCCCCTCACCTGCCCGCAGTGCCATGCTCGCTGGACAGCAGTGACGGGGCAGCCTGAATGGAAACTGCCTTTGAGGACAGTCAAAGGTGGATTCACCTTAAAGCCTCAAAAAACACATGTTCCAGGTGAATTCTGCGTGCCGACCACCCTCCTCCCCGTGCCCCCCCCTCTCCGGAACGCCCGCACACTCTCTCCTGCGGAGCGGTCTGCCCACCGCACTGGAGGGGGCAGCCCACGAGGGAGTCTCCCACGCAGCCGAAGCACGAGTGCCATCGTTAGCTAAACACCCCCCAGAAGACGATTCAGCACACACCACGTAATTTATTTTTATGGGAAATGCACTAATTACTCTGTTTTTATAAGATGCTATACGAGTGACTTTGATTATTTTTATTTCCTACATACCATTAGAAGAATTTCATTTCATATGTTCGAGATTACCAAGCACTGTGATACTGTAAATTACTGTTCCACTGTGTGAATTCAAAGACTATAAAAAGAAAATTATGCAGGAAAAATGGTAATTATCATTGTTCAATCATTATTTTGAACGTAGTAAGATGAATGTATTCTATACAAATTACTGGGGAATTCTGTATTTGAACAGTGTTGGGAGACACCTTTACTGTTTCTATCACAAACATCTTATTTATGTATCTTAATTATTAAAATGATTTATTTTATGGCACCAGCAAATTCACTGTGGCCTTTCTGATCTAACTTCAAGATAATATATTATTCATCTTAACAAATAAAAATCTTTACAAGTAGGCAACTGAGGTGTGATTTGCTAACAACATAGTGACATGGACTTTTACAAGGAGGCATTTCCACGTGGCTACTGAATGAAGAAAAGTGTTCTCGTTAATGAAACGTTTATGACGACCCTGCTCTTACACGAGGGGACAGGGAGGAGACATCTGGACTAGTGCAGATCCAGTGTGACTGGCACCGTGAAACCCAGGAGGAGGGTCCGAGCAGCGAGGTCTGTGGTGAAGGGTGGGCAGCATGGCGTGGCTCCTGCAGCCCTGGGGTCTCCTCTGAAGGGCCCTCTCCTGACACACAGGCCACCGGAAAGATCACGAGAGCTGCACATGTGACTCTGAAGTGACGGCGGCTGAAGTGCACAGGGTGGGCTGGCGCCGACGGTCAGACACACAGAGACCAGACCGCCCAGAGCCGTCTCCCAGTTTACACAGACCAACAGGAGGGTCCATAACCTTGTTACTTTGAACCAATGATTAACATTTTCCCTTCAATACTTCACTTTTACAATACATATTTCCATTTCACTATGTAGGATTCAGTATGCTCTCCTGAGATTGTCTTTTGCCAACTGTAGGTTTAAGTGCGTCTCAACAACCAAAGGCAGGGCAGGTTGTCGGTGCTTTCTGTCCTGAATGGTGGCACAGGGAGCAATGGGGGGACTCACAATACACGGTGCCTTACCATTCGAGCTGTTGCATTAAGAAAGAGTTCTGAGGGAATACAAGTTCAGGAAATGTCGAGTTAAAGTGAAAGAGGTGGCTTTAATGCAGATTTCCTTATGATTTTAAAATCCTAGTGTTCCCTTCAAATCTCTGACAGAGGGAACTTTTGATAGTTTTTTCTACTTTATTTCAGCATAAAACCCTTGTCTGTAGCACATTGCACAGGACTAGGCAAAATGTAAAACAGACTTTGAAAGTTGCTAGTTAAATATAAAACCTTCTAGAAGTACCTAGCAAGACAAATAAAAAGGAGCAAAGAGGCAAATTAGGATGATGAAAATCAACTCACGTTCTCCATCAATGGCTGTGACTCTGTCAATGAAAATAAAGGGACTTGCACTTTTCTATCTGGAGACAAATGCTGCTCGCTGTTTGAAGAGCAGCAGCTACCTGTGCGTGCACGGGGCAGGCAAGGATCTGAGAGAAATCTGTGCCTTGCCCTTCGGTGGGGAAAATCTGCTATAGTCGCCATGTGTAAGTGATAAAGACGTTTCCATCGCTGGGTATCACAAGGTGTCCAGGAGCAAAATGCCCTGATCAGTGAACACTGTCAAGATTGGGCTCATTTTCACAGGGGTCACCCTCCTAACGGCGGTCCTCAGCTGCATGTCCAGAGCCAGCCAGGGTGCTTTTCTGTGTGACTGTCGTGCCTACATCCCTGACCCTCTAGTGGTAACAGAAGAAACCCCACAGTTGAAAAAGCATCACAGTGGCTTGGCCAGAAAATAATCTGTGGACACGCTCAGTGTCTTGGATGAGAAAGGACACATGTGTTACCAAATGAAAACCAGACAGAACTCTTGGTGCCCTGAGGCCGTGAGAGCAGCCACAGCAGCCTGCCAGGCCCACCCCCAGAGCTCGGCCCACCTGTTCTTACGCACTCTTTCCTCACTCTCCAAACATGGAGGGACCGCTACAGCCTTGTGGGCTGGGCCTTTTTTAAAAATCTTAAGTATGGAGGACACACCACGCCGCCAACAGCTGAACGAGCACACAGCTGACACAGCTCTGCACTTGATGTCCGGGTACATGAATCTGGCACCGGGATTTAGGCCTCCTGCATTCTTTGCACAGAATTCTTGAGCATATAGATCGTGAGTTTGTTGGTAGTGATCAGAATATGTGCTGTTGGCAGGAATAGCCTAGCTTACCCAAAGGAGCAAACAAAATTCTTAGGTCATAAATGAATGACTTCATTGTTTCCTCTTGTGAATTACTGTGAATTCATCCAACAAACAGTTATTAAATGCTACTACGGTGTTGTGGGTGCTTGTGACACACTGGGGAACAAAATGCAGGTCATGCTGTGGCCACGTCAGGCAGCTGTAACTAACAAAGGCGACCACTGAGGACCAGCAGACCAGCCTCAGGGGCAGGCTCAGTCAGCATCAGCGTACCCATCCAGGCACCGTTTGCTATGTTCTGTATGGAACGGCGCCCAGTGGCTGTGGTGACAGAACACGGGACAGGACCCCTCTCAGGTGGCTGCATTCTCCTGCAAGACACAGCCATAAACCACACGACCAAACCCCTCCTCTTCCGCCCTTCTTCCCTGCTTGGTCTCCCTCCACAGTGCTTATCCCCATGAAGACATGATGTTCCATGTTCTACTCACATGTCGTTTGTCTCCTCCCACTAGAGTACATGCTTTTTAGAAAAGTGACTTATTCCGCTGCTTCGATCTCTATCAACAAATAGTATATGAAACAGTGCCCAGCTTGTCATCAGCATCCAACATTTATTTTCTGAGTGAGTAAGTAAAATAATCAAATGTGTCCTTGTGTTCACCTACATTTTCCTGGGTCTCTACTTCCCATTTCCTGTATAGGGATTTCACTGTTGAAAACAGAACTAACCATTCTTATACCTTTCCTCATAATAATAGCAATGATGCCGAATACAGAAATTCCTAGCACATAAATAACCAACTCTAATGCGTATTTAAACGAACAATATGTTACAGCAATGCCAAGCAAAAACCATGCTAGACTGAGAGCGAATTGTATTGTATTACCTAGCAGAGTAAAACGATTATTCTAACATCACATTGAATATTACAGAACACATTCAATGAGAATTTTCAGAAAGGAGAGGAAAGCTTGAATTGTGAATAATTTTTGTAGCAAGCTGTGAAGGGAAAAATAAGGCAAATGCGCCTCTACGTTGCTGTGGAGTAATGAGGACCCCGCACTGCACCTACGCCATGGGCGTTTTACCACAGCGCTCCCCAGAGTGGCAGAGCAGGGCCCTTCTTCCTGACAGCTGTGTCCCCCGGCCTCATATGATGGTGGGACAATGCCCGAGCTCAGGACACCTGGATGTCCCTAGGAGTCGGGGGGCATGGCTGTGTCTCCCTGTCTTCCCTCCGTGTCTCTGATCCGAGCTCTCCTTCCTGAAGCCTGCCGCAGTCCTGACAGTCTTTGTCCGCTGGCTGAGACCGTCTGGGATAAAACCAACCCCGACAAAGGAAAAACAGCAAGAGAACAAAAGGCCCATCAGCACGCTGCTGTGTTCACTCCACAGAAATTTTCAGCGGGCAATTACTAGCGGGCAGCATTTAGCTCGCAAATCCAGTGAAAGTGGAACTTGGTTTTCATAATAAAAACCCCACACCGTTTTCAGCAGGACTTACATTAATCCCTCTGGACTCAACACTGCCAGAATCACAGCTCCTCCAGCCTCACCAGCTCTGAACAGCGGGGAATGCTTTCAACTGATGTCTAAATCTGAATGATTCTGAGAAAGAATTGTTTTATCACTCAAGTCAAAACAAACCTGCTTTCATTTAGTATCTGAAACTGTATTTTCATGTTACAGCACCAGAATCCCCAGAGGCTCCTTTTCACCGAGTCACAGTGGACCTCATCAGCGCCAGGGTCCCCTTCTGTCTGTAACGCGCAGCCCACACGTGTGCCTCTCTGTGGTCAGGTGCCCTGATAGAATGACGAATCTCTGTGGCCCCAAGGAGGCGGGGATCACAAGCATCAATATCCACACTAATTTCCACTATACCTCTAACTTCGCTGCAGCAAACACAGGGGCTCAGGACATGTCCCCCCAACACGTGCAGCCTTGGCCCTGGCCGCGTTGAGAGAGAGGCACTGGGAGAAAGTGGCTACAAGACACTGTGTGGCACAGAGCAGCCGGAGCTGTGCTTCCTGGCTGGTACAAGTGGGAAAATGGTGCACGCTTCCCACAGTGCTCCTCACATACTCTGAAACAGTGCCATGATAAAGTCTCTTTAATTCTACCACTTTATTCTTCAAAGCAGAACAAATATATCCCAAGTATTCCTGAAGAAAGATTCTGGCATGCCCATGTCATGTAAAAGGTCTCGTGAGCATAACAAACCTTTTTGTTACTGCCTTTAACGATGGATAATTAACACTCAAACTACGGTACTTCCCTCAGTTTGCTCTGATGGGCGAATCCCCCACCATAGCTACGTGGGGCCGGGAGCACGGGATCCGCGGAGGGATCTCCGTGTTGGGTACTGAGGGCCCCAGGGAGGTCAAGGGAAGTCAATGCAGAATTGTCCACCTAACAGCATCCACCAGAGGGCGCACGGGCAGTCAGAAAGAATTCCGGCAATAACTAAGGTGGACCATTCAAGGAAAGGGCTTTCTCCCCAGGCTTCAGCAGTGTAGAAAGAACAGTTCCTAAGTGGCACCAGCCCTCTTTTGCAGAAACAGGATGTCATAAAAAAGCACACATCATCTTGAACAGTGGCCCGGTCGCTATATTAATATTTTGAATCAGGCCTTTCATCACCACAAACCGCGAAGAAAATAGGAATCAAAACCTTTGCTTTATACACTAGTAGTCAAACGCATACATAAAGCATGTCTAAATTATTTTTCTCTTTGCTCAGTGAATGCAAGCCAGAAAAAAAGGCCCTTTTTTTACAGTGTGTAGCCCCATTTAATGGAGGCAGATGTGACCAGGAGAGAAGTAGTTGCGGAAAGATGGCCAAGTTCACCCAAACTGAAGAGAAGCTCAAGCATCCCCAGGGAAAGAAGCCAGAGCCTGCTGCCCAGGTGGCGCCTCAGGCACCTCCTGCACAGGCGAGACCGGGGCTCAGAGCCGACACACACAGAACTGCGCCTCCGGGAAGGAGCGGGGACCACCGTGCCGCCGTCTCTGAGGCCAGTACTGCAAGTGTTCCTGATGGGGCGCGTTTCCGCATCCCCTCTTCTCCCAGTGTCTCAGAGCTCCTAGCTCCATCTTCGCCTCTGTCACTCAGTAAATGTGACACTGTCTTCAGTGACCACTCTGTTATGAAACGTAATTATTTCAGTGTCCTGACAGTGGCTGGCATCCTTTACAGATCTGTAAATATCGGCAAACTCTTTTGCAACATACATACACACACGTATACATAAGAGTTTGTGGTATATAGGTGCCCAAAGGGTGCTAGCAAATGGTATATATATGCTCATATGTTTATTCATGTACTTAAACACATAGATGATTCTGTATTTATGTGGGGGGCACATAAGTAGCTCACAGGCATGTAACACCGTGGCCAGGCTCCACTCCAGGCGCTTTCTGTAGGCTCGCTAATTCTCCCAACAGTCCTGTGCAGTAATGCTCCTACCGCCCCCACTCTGGCGAAGCGAAAACTGAGGGAATGGCCCACGTCACACACACTGTGGGTGATGGGCAGGATTAGGCCCAGACGGTCCAGGCTCAACACTCCTCACTCCTTTCAGAGGACACAGTAGGGTCACCATTTCCTCTCTAAATGCGGAGTGGACTTGGGAGCAGGCAGCTACCAGCCGACACACAAACGCCCTGAGCAGAGGCCCTGGGACACCTGCCCAGAGGAGGATGTGGTACACATGAGAATCCCACACACTTTAGGGAGGGGCGCACTGTTGCCCGTGAAAGTGCGTCTGGTCCGTCCAGCCCGCGAAGGTGCAGCAGACATTTCATCACACCCTGTGGGAACTGCAGACCTGAGAGCCCTCGGGAATTCTCTGCATGGGAGTCTTCACCTGTTCAAATGCCCGCCTGTCCGATTCAGTCACCCCCCCATTTTCCTTACAAATCCCCCTGCCCTTCAGAGCCTAAATCCACCCCCGTCCATTTTAGCTCCTGCAGAACATCTGTGGGCGCCTGTCATGGGCGAGCAAGTGTTTCCTGTCCCAGACCTGTCACTCCTGCCTCGGCTGTGAGTCTAATCGTCGCTTGAACGCTTATCTGTAACTGGATTAAAAACTATGTTGCAACCATCTTTTCCTTCTTTCTATAACCTGTAGAATGTTGTAAAATGGTCTGCACACAGAATAAATATTTGTTAAATAATTATTAGCAATAATAATGTGCTGTGTTGGCTCTTCCAGTTTAGATCTGGGTGTCGCTGCACCAGTAACTGTCCTCTCTTTTATTCACAGGGGTCGAAAACTCACCTTCTCCATCCTTTTAGGTAGTTGTGGAGGGATACATTCTGTTAAAGAAACTTGCTTGACTTTGTAAATCTTCTGGAGGAAACTCTTGTGATACAAAAAGCTCTTACTTCAGAGTATAGTCCTGATACTGCTAATACTTTAGCTATTTGTAGTTTTATCCTGATAATCAGTATAAAATTGTTGACTTTTGTAAAGAAGTAAAAGATATTTAATAAATATTTAACAGGTAAACAAATGATGTTAAAGTTATGGCCTTAAAACTATTTAATTACCAGATTTCTTATTATTAGGTTAATAACTAGTGAGCTGTCTAATATCAAAGATAGTTACTATATTTTACTTTAATGGAATATTACCACAACATGTTTCAATTCTGATCAGGAGTGTTAAACATTTCTCAGTTTATTTTATTGGCTCCAAAACATATAGGTAAAAATTCTGAAGGAAGTATTTCAAAACCACATGTAGGAATAATCTGAAAACTAAGCCACACAAAAGAAAATTACTATAAAGAAAAAAAGCAAGTAAAAACTGTTTAGCATGTTATGTCTAATTGCTCTGTCTTTTATCAGATTGCTAAACAACTATGTTAGGCCCAGGGCATTCAATCTTAAAAATGCTCTGAAATTTCGGGATATACTAAAAACAGAAGGCAGTTAAAAAGTATGGTAGTTTAATTGACATTATAACAGGCATCTGAAAGTGATACTGGATCTTCTCACTGGTTCACACCCAGCAGCCCTGTACCAAGTAACCTACAGTCAGGGGAGACGGGACAGTGAAATGGTTTGCCGAGTGAAGCCGACCTTGAGTGACTCTCCGAGGAATTCACTGCTCCCCAACCTTCACGTTAACTTTGTCAAGTCACCGTCATTCAGATTATACCTAGTTAAGGCACAGAACTTCTGTCGAGAAACAGCCCCTTCGATCTCAAGATGCCATGTCTGCCTTGCCGAGGAAAATGACATTTTTAAAAAGTAAAACTGAAACTGAACCAGAGATATTATCACTCTAAACTCTGTGTAAAGCAAGTATTCATGTTGCATTTAACATTATGACTTGCTCACACATCCAGAATGTGAAGAGCTCATTGGCTCACAAGCCCCTCGATGCAGCTCCCACACCCCTGGCTCCCCAAACAAGACACGGACGGCCACCTGCCTGGTTTTTTCAATGGTATTTTTTTCTTCCTTTTGGAACTAAGACAAAAAATGAGGGAAAGTAGGCAAAATGAGATGTTGAATAAAAGGAAGCAAAAGTAGCAATAAAGGACAACAAGTAATGAGGGGACCAAATATATTTTATCCACATGAAACGCCCATTTTTTTATAGAGTTAAAAACAAAGATTCTGCCCTGGCTGGTGTGGCTCAATGGACTGAGTGCTGGCCTGCTAACCAAAGGGTCGCCAGTTCAATTCCCAGTCAGGGCACATGCCTGGGTTGCGGGCCAGATCCCCAGTAGGGGGCACACAAGAGTCAGCCACATACTAATGTTTCTCTCCCTCTCTTTCTCCCTCCCTTCCCTACTCTCTAAAAATAAATAAAATCTTTTAAAAAGTAAATAAAACTAAACAATAAAAACAAAAAGATTCTTCAGAGACATAGTTGGTCCACAGAAACTTTCCCCACATTCCTTTTGTGAGGCCTGAATCAATTATCCTGACATATTATTCATCCCACATTATACACCTGGGTCCAGAGAAACACTTATTTTCAAATTTGTCCAAAGCTATAAACATCCTTGAGGTTTAGTGACTGTGTTTTTGTTCTCAAACCAATGGACACTCTGAGCACTAGCTGTGCACTGGGGGCTATGCCTTGGGCCAGAAGATACATCCTATGCAAGGTCACTCGACCTGAGTTTGAGCTCAGGTTTGCTCCTTCTGGCCCACAACCTGGGACAAACCCTCTACACGCTCTCAATCCTACTTTTCTCATCTGTGAGTGGATGTATCACCTGCCCTGTAGATGTCAACAGTTCAGATATATATAAATGGTCTTGTCCACTGGAAAACTCTAAGCAAGTAGGTATTATTATCACATATCTAGTACCATAGAATGTGCCTTATTTACTGTTTCTAAGTTCTTAATCTCCTTGCTACAATGCAGACAGCACTTAAACAACAGGTGCATGACTGCATCAGGGAGGAGCACACAGCCATGGAGAGCTACCTCCCTAGAGAGAACAGAGGGAGCCTAAGCTCAGGGGGTGCCCCACCCCCAGGCCCCTCTGGAGACTGCTGCCCTGGTGGGCTCCAGGGGCTGATTTGGACATGGACCGTGCTCCCTGAAGGCCACGGGTGCACGGAGCCAGCTAGCACAGACAAAGACATTTAGCTCTTGTGTAGAGACTTAGTCCAACACTGGCAGAGTATTCCTGAGACTTTGCTGCACTCTGGTAGAGGAGTGAGGAATAAAATATGGTGCCTTCTCTGCCCCATTCACTCACTCATTTGTTCATTCACTGAACAAAATTTGTGCTATTATCAAGTTACTATTATGCTGGGTCTACTCTAGCTGTTAAGAAACCTGGACATCTGAATAGTGGCTGATCCTATCTTTTAGATAATCAGATTCACTTACTGTTACCAAGTTAAATTCTACAACCCAGAGGCCAGGAAGTCTGAAGCCTGAGGATGAGAAAAGACGGGATCTGAGGCCACTCAGGGCAGAACTGGAGGGCAGCCGTGCTCCCACATGTCACCGTGCCTCTGGGATCGATGTCCCCATCGGTGAGCGTGGGGACATGGCCTTGTAGCCTGAATGATTCCATGAGGGTGGTGCTTTGGAAACATGTGCACAAAATCCTTCTAAGAGTAGAGCCTAGCTCTCCTCCCTTCGGTGTGGACAGTGACTCACTAAGACAAGGACATGTGTAAGTGACAGAGCAGGTCGTAAAAGGCATGGCTGCTTCCCCTGCTCACTCAGGGATTCACAGTTTGGGCAGAAGCCAGAGCCCACAGCCAGCAGCCCTCTGGGAAGTCTGCCGCCCAAAGCCCCTGGCTGAACCCTGTCGGAAGCAGAGTCTTGTCGGCAAGCCTTCAGAGCCGGGAGCCCTGGCTGGTATCCAAGTGTGGTGTGCAGAAACCCTGTGTTGGAACCAGCAAAGTCACTTCTGGTTCCCTGACTTTCAAAATCTTCATGAGGTCATAAACACTTGTTGTCTTAAACTGCTAAAGTCTGGGGGTTATTTGTTAGCAAGCAGTGTACAGCTAATACAACGGCACTGACAGAAATCCACATTATGTCATGAAAAATGCCGTAAAGGAATAATGAGTAATAACTTCCTATCTCGACGGGGAATTTGGGACATTTGTACGAGCTTTTGCCTTCAGGACCACTGAAGACTAAAACTGAAATGGTAAAATTCTGTTAGAAACACTAAGAAAAAGAAACAGACCCTATAACACGACCCCAGTCTTGCTTTGACGGCGCAGGCATACTGTCATGACGCAGCCCACTGGGTTGCTTCATTATCGTGCAACTTTTTATGAGCCTGCCTGGCACTCACTACATATTTGTTGAATGACAGGTGACAGAAAACAGCAAGGAGGAGTGCGGGTCTGGGAAGAAAGCGGACACTAATGCCAGACACCATGATAAAGACGTCACATGAATAAACACGGAGTACCTGAGTCATTAAAGACAACTGACAGGGAAATATCCACTGCCTAAACTGATCTAGAAAGAAGGGAAATATGGGGAAAGAGCCTGATGGAAATGAAATGCTCTCAGGCAGAGCAGAAACATTAGTTATATGAAC
>PVKM010038388.1:0-14131 GCA_004027735.1 Carollia perspicillata
AAAAAAAAAAAAAACAAGCAAGCAAAATATAGCCAAAACCATTGAAATAGAAAATGGGATGACAGTAACCAGCGGGAAGAGGGGAGGGAATTTCAAGTGGAAAAAGGGAAGGGATTATAGGAACAAGTATAAAGGACACATGGACAAAAGCTAAGAGGGGTGGAAATGCGAGGGAGGTGGGGAGCACAGGGGCGGGTGGACTGGGTCGGGAATAAAAGACAGAAAACTGTACTTGAATAACAATAAAAAAATAAATAAAATTTTTAAAAAGATAGAAATTTTCTGCTCATTACTTGCATCTGGTAGTAGAAATTCTCATTAAAAATATTTTTAAAAACACAACACCAGTTTAAATGCAGGACTTTTTGTTTGTTTGTTTAGGCCTCCGACAGTTATGTTTCTGGACTTAGGCACTGACATTTCTTTTCAGAGCCATATTGTTCCTGGGTTGTTTACAGTTGTTCCTAGTGGCAAAACTGTCTCTGTGGATTTGATTTAAAAAATAAAAACCTGTCGAGTTATGGAAGAGTAAAGAGTTGGACAATTACTTGGCTAGTGATTACACTGATGATTTATCTGAAGCTTTGCCTAGCTTCAACTATTCATTTTACTGTTGCTGGCAAAACACTTTTCAGGTGTTTGTGGACAAGAGACCTGTGCTTTGTGATTTTGACGGGTGCAAATATACTCTGTTGTAAAGCCTAATCTCAGAGGTAGCCATTGTGGGGACTATGCTGTCTGTTCCCAAATTAGGGCAGATCTGAAGAACCAGTAAGCAACAGCTTTTTGGAAGAGGGCCAGAGGTAGACCAAACTCTATGAGCTCTGGACTGGATCAAGGGCTTTATGAGTAATCTGGAATTTTTTAGGAGAGCAGAGGCCTGCCCATCCAAGGAACACCTTCCCTCCAGTTTGGAGTCTGCTCTGACTCAAAGGTGAATTAACTCCTGTTAACTATGGGCCTTTGAAATTTCCTCTTAACCTATCATTTCTATCCCTACTCCCTGAGCAGGACACACAGCCTGGGGGCAGACAGGTCTTGGCTTTTGGATGGAGCAGTTTAGTTGTTCATTAAAAGCCATTTCCTAGTTTTACCAAGTATTTCTTTCTTTCTTTTTTTTAAAATCCTCTCCCAAGGACATTTTTTCATAGCTTTGAGAGAGAAAGAGAGAAACATCCATGTGAGAGTGTGGTTGCCTCCTGCATCCACTCCAACCACGGAGAAAAACCCACAAGCTAGGTATGTGCCCTAACCAACTAACTGAGCCACAGCGACCAGGGCCAAAGTTTTCTTTGTGTATTAGAGGAAGTTATTTATTGCTTCTAAATCTCTGTTTTCAGATCTTCTTTTTTTTTATCCTCACCACAGAACATTTTTTATTGCATTTTAGACTGAGAGAAAGGGGGAGAAACATTGATGTGAGAGAGAAGCATCAATTAGTTGCCACTTGCATTGTCAGACATGTTATCAAACCCACAACCAAGGCATGTGCCCCGACTGGGGATCAAAACTTCAATCTTTCAGGTACAAGATGATGCTCCAAATCACTGAGCCACAATGGCCCAGGCAATTTCCCAATCTTTTAATTGGAGCAACAACAGTCTATTGTGGAGAGTTGTAAGATTTAAATGAACGATGAACCAATGTATTTCCTCGTCTCTGTAGTGATCTGTAAACATTAATACTATTTGAATTTCTCCAGCAGCAGAGGACATTGCAGTTTTCAGCTTTTTTGGTTGAATGAACTTGTGAAAATATCTAATGCCTCATGCTAGGTTGGAAGTACCTAGCTAATTCAAACCCTGACAAAACTGAGAGTTGGTATTTTAAACACCTTTCCTCCCTCCTGTACTGGAAGTCTTTCCCTTTTAGCCTCAGTTTTCTCTCTTGGAAAGGAGAGCAACCCTAATAAATTGCCCATATCTTATTGTAAATTACTTTAAGTAAAAATCTTCCCAGAAATATTTGCATTTGGAAAGCAGGGACTGATTTTAAAGAGGCCTTCCCTCTCTCCCACTACACACACACACACACACACACACACACACACACACACAGAAAACTCAGGTACAAATATAGTCATCAGAGAGAAAAGGGAAAGTACTCTAGGAGCTCCTCAATTACAGCAGACAGCCACATGCTAATGGCACATACCTGTAGGATGAATTCTACAGAGAATAACATTGGCTATTGTTCTACTGATTATTTCTAAGAGACAAGTTTGAAATTAAAATTGTGTTGAATTTCCACAAGTACATTAATATCTGTATCCTTGATGCTGGTTTAAATAATACCACGTTCCTACCAAAAGTGTTCTTTATCAATACTACACACATAAAATACTCCAAAATAAGAAAAAAAATTGGCTAAAGATCACATATTAAATATAAGCATAGCTTTAAAATTCAGCTCTTTTATGGAAATTGACCTTATTTTGATCTTATGTATCTCCTGGACCTTATGTAAAGTCTTCAATGTTAGGACCACTCAAAGGCCATCCCCATGCCAACATAATGTGGAAGTACAGTTATCTCACAATTGAATTAAATTGGACGATGAAACAATGAGGATACTAACAGTTGCACATACACTGTTAAGACTTTGAAAATATTGTTTTGATGGTATGAAAAGAAAGGAATGCTTTGGAAGTTATTCTTAATTGGACAGACATTCTTTTTCTAAGTTAGTTTATAGCTGAATAATTTTCCATGAGTCCAAATGGTTTTCAAATTGGGGAGGTTTCTGATTTGTCGCTGAGATGCATACATCTTCACAATGCCATGTGCTAAGTGAGTCAGCTGGAATTGTTGACATTTAAAATATATTTCTCGATACTTATTAATATGAGAATATCTAAATTTTTATTTTAAGGATAAATATGTTCTGATACAACTCCTCATATAAACACATTGGTTAATACACTGATGTCATTCATCCTGAATTACAAATTAGTTCTTTCAAATCATTGATTCCCCCATGAGGTTGAGATCCTTACAACAGGAAATTGAGAGCCCACAGAGCTGTTTGCTCAATTCATTCATCTTTGGAGCACTGAGAACTCACTGCCAGACTCCTGCCTTGGCTTCCATGTGTCAATGTAAGAAACATTCAAATCTGTAAAGAATTTGTATGAGTTTATTTGAACCAAACTGACAATTGCTGGGAAGAAAATCTTCAGCAAGTTGAGAAAATACTCAAGAAAATGCTCCAGAAAATGGCAGTGTTACACCTTATTTTTTACATTACAATCGAGGAGGCATAATTTGGTTACATGAAACCCATTGGTGATATATTAGGGAGGTGAGAGAAAGCAAAGCAGGAAAAGCTCTAGGATTGGATAAAAAGTAAAGTGATAGACACATGCTTCTTTTATACAAGTGGGTACAAAGTAGTTAACAGTCAACAAGTTAACATGAGAACAATAACAATGAAATTTGTGGTCTTTGCTCTGGTGTGGTGGTTGTATCTGGAGGGGTCCAGAACAAGGGAAGTCACCTCGACATTCCAAAGCTATGTTAATGTATTTGCAAAAGACAATAGGCTCAGTTAAGGTAAAGAATGGCTTTTTTAGGGTAGATTCTAGCCTAATACTACCTGCCATAAACTACTTTTCGTTAAAAAGTTGTAATTTCAGACCATCCTGTGGTTACTTTAGGTCTCCGAGTTTGTAAAGCTACCACACCTTGTCAGGTTTAGTACATGGCTCTTTTTTTGTCCACAAATGGGACCAAGGTCCAGCTTTGTAGGTAAGCAAAATATCCCTTCTCAGACACTTGGGGAAAAGTCATCTTTGGGTGCTGAAAAGATGACAAATACAATCTCTTTTCTTTGAAACATAGGAATCTGTTAGATTAAACAGAGAAGGATACAATACTTCATGGCTCAGAACTGGGGCATGATGCCTGTCCTGCTTGTCCACTGAACACTGCCCCTTGACTGAATTTGTCCACAACATGCCTAGAATTTAGGGTGTCTATTTCTGGAAGTATGGTTGATGCAAAGATTTATTATTTATGTTGCCTTCAGGTTTTATAGTATATCTGCACAGGGGATTTTTAAGTCATCAGAAACATGAAACAAACCATTATTTGTTACTGGTTATTGATTTCTGGTTATTGGCTGGTATCATAGGTGGGAAAGAGTGAAAGACATTGGAGAAAGTAGGTGTAGCCATCTACTCCCTTCCCACAATGTTTCAGAACATGAGCCCTGAGTGCCTGGTTTGAGCCCCATGTAGCCTCACGCATCTTCCCCATATGTTATATCAAAAATTGTTACATTTGATGTGTCCCCTTATGTAAAAATATCAGGAAGGATTGCTCTCAATCCGTGGTTCTCAACATTTAGCATTCATCAAAATCACTTTGCAGGCCTTCATTTCTGCTGCTCCCCTAGAGTTTCAGGTTCAGTAACTGTGGGGCCTGAGAATTTTAATTTCTAATAAATGCCCAAGCATTGCTATTGCTGCTGGTCTAGACAACACACTTTGAGACCCACTGCTCTAGGTTTTCTTAGAAACAAACAAAAAATCTAGTGGGATAGAGGAAACAGACAAGAGGGTTAAAGAATCTAAGTCACGTCTTGCCTTACATTATTGGATTGCTAGCTGGATATTAAATGAGCACTGATTCTTAAATAATTTCTTCAAACCTCCATTTCTGGGAATTTTGTGCAGTTTGTGATCTCTCCAATTCATATATTCTCCAGTCATTCTTTTCTTTCCCATAATCAAGAACTCTATTTTTAGTCCTTAAGGATACAACTTAAGACTTGTCCTGACTCTATTCCATATTACACCATTTATCATTTTTCAAAATTGTATCAGTTTGAACTCAAATTTTCAGTGATGCCAAATCATCCCAGTTTGCCCAGGACTACAGGAGTTTCTCAGGACACAAAAATTTCAGTGCTATTACCAGGAAAGTTCTGGCCATGCCAGGAGGAGTTGATTATCTTACTCAGCAGACTGGCCAAATTTGGCCACCTCTAAACTTAATGAGTGTATAGCTTTGTCATCTAAATCACTTAAGCAATACCAACAACAGGAATGTACAATATTCTCATTATTTTCAAGATGCAACTGATTAGTGTCCTTTTTCTAACAATGCTTACTTTTGTATTGTTTTCATGATGAAATATAAAACAAAATTTGCTCTGGCTGATGTGGCTCAGTCAGTTGGAGCATTGTCCCATAAACTAAAAGGTTGCAGACTGAGTCTCCAGTCAGGGTACATAAGAGAGGCAACCAATCAATATTTCTCATGTAGATGTTTCCTTCCCTCCCTCCCTTTCTCCCTCCCTTCCCTTGTCTCTAAAAAATTAATAAGCATGTTCTCAGGTGAGGAATAAAAATAAATAAATAAAATAAAATAGGGAGACCAAACAATCTATGGACTACAGCTGTTCAATCCAATGGTCACATAGGTCAAGGTGGAGGAGTTAGGCATAAAAACTCTTAAAAATTATCTACTGCCCTTACCAGGCCATAAGAACAATTTGAGAAGGAAAATGTTTTTTTATGTTGAAGACCTCTTGTGTATATGGTGGGAAGAAGAAGATCTTGACTTTATACACTTTTCTAAGAGGTAAATTTAAAACACTAAATTAACCCTGACCTATAGCCAAAATTGGCTCTTCAAAGTCACATGTTTGATAGTAAACAAAATCATTTATTTTTTAATGCTTTCCATCTCATAACTCTTTTGGGAGATTAATTCCATGAACTTTTCTAAAATAGTATGAGTTGCCAGCACCAGGAAAAGTGTAACAAATTAATTATAGATGTATGTTAAGTTACTTTCATTACCATCTTGGTTCAGCAATAAGCTCACATGAGTGGAATGACTGATGAAATAATCTCTTGATCCATCCCCATGACAATTGCTCCTTTTGTTCTGCTTGTAATACTGTTTACAGATAGGGAAGAAGCCAAGCTCTGATTGGAAGGGTGGCTTGCAGATTCCTGAAGATGGAATATGGTTTAATGTGAGGTTTTAAAGTGTAAATGCAGATGTAATCTTCAACCTCATGGTTTCTCCTAGCCAGGGGTTTTAGAAGTCATGTAAATACCAAGACTTTAGCCAAATTTAAGAAACCCCCCAGTTTTCAGTTCTCGCTGCCCCTTTTGAAGTGTCAATTTTTAGATGCCTGGGGATTTCTCATGTGTATTTACAAGCTGTCCCTCAGCCTTTCTGCCAAGCCCTTTTCATTGTTGCTGCTTGCAGGCAGCTAGCTGGTCTGGGCCTTAGGGATTTTTGTCACTTCCTAACCAAGAAGTATTTTCTCTTTATCATTAAGCTAAGAGTAGAATTCATGAGAGATATGGAGCCTTTCCTTAGCTCTTAGGTAACGGGACTGTTATTAGACCAAAGAAAGAATTCGGTTGCCCATCACCACCACTAGGCAAAATCCAGAGACAGAAATTGGTGAGAAAGGAAAGAGGTCTTTATTCAAATGCTGCACAAATCTAGGAGAATTGCAGTCTCCTGTCCAGTTTCTTTTGGGTGTCCTCTGGAGACCCAAAGGAAAACCCAGCCACCCTCAGCTAGACCAAAACCAAAGGTAGTGTCCAGAGTTTCTTCTCCCATTCAAAGTATCCTCCCTTGAGAGATGCAGGCAGCCACTTAGTGGTCATCCCTGCAGGCCTCAGTCTCTCTCCTCCGAACCTGAATGTGGGGTCAATGCTACCGTTGGCCATGTGACTTCCAGGGCCAGAAGGTCCCCCAAATGTACCATCCAGTACATTTGTGAGGTGGGCAAGAGCTAGTCCTTTCTTTCCCCTGGGCTTATGTTACTTTCCCATGTAGGACAGATTTTCCAGCCCAAATTTATGCATGCTCCAGGAGGTTCTGTCCCCAGACTGATCCCTTCTTTTCCCCAGGCTAGACTGATAGGTTTCTTTGATATAGCACCTCCCTTTGCCACCATTCTGACTGCAATGGCACATGTGCTTACCTTCCCCTGTTCTCACCCCCAATCAGGTACCAGAAAGGGGTAGGAGGACCTCCCACCCCCATCCAATTTTCTCACTAGCCTGTGCATGCTCAGTGTTATGCTTCCTCCTGTTGTCATCTTGCCCAGATATGACTGGTATCTGTCACCAGGCTATCAGTATCAGGACCTCAAGTAACTTCACATAATTAAGCTTCAGTTTTGAGAGACTGAATAAACACATGGATTGTATCAGACCATATAGAAAAATAAAACTGATTTACATTCTATAGCAACCAGTCGGCCAAATCACAAGCATCAGTACTTAATAACTGACAGTTCCTCTAATATTTGCCCCACTTTCAAACTAGAATCAAAAAGCAAAAGACAAATATGTCCTCAAACCAACCTTATAGGACCCTGGCTTCTAGTCAGCCCACCTTCTACCACCCCATGACAACAGCCTTCGTCAGGGCATATCTGCAGTCTCCCCTTTTTCCCACTCCCTTGACAGCCTTTGAGTCTCTACCAAATGCAAGTGACTGCTACTGACTTCTCTCTTACTTACTGTGGGCATGTGCAGCCTGGTCAGGAGGATGGCTGGAAACACCTGAAAGTTTATGTCCCTGGGATGATCTTCAAGTAATGACAGAGAAGTATTTATGGATAAACAGACTCACACCCCAGCTTCTTTATCCTTAAATGGGACATTTCTGAAGTGTGTTCCACTCAGCCGCTCCAAGGGTCTGTACCAAGAATGAGCTCTGCATGTTCTCAGAAGAAGCCTGATAATTCCCACTTGTTGCATCGGCATTCCTCCCTTCTCTGTATTATTCGCATCCCCTCACCATGTCTCCCAGGATTGCCTCTGGAAGTTACTTGCACCCATATCCTTGGCTCATGGTTTGCTTTAGGCAGAACTCAGAGACAGAAAGCAAGACTGGTTTTAGAGATAATACAGCATTCCAACTCTACTAATTAAAACATCCATTGTCTAAAATGATTTGAATGAAATGCAAATGTTTATTCAGATAGGAAAATGACAGATATTGCAGAGAATACAACTTGTCAGTTAAGATTGTTTTTAATAAATCATTTGTCATCAAATTACATCACAATCCTTATGGGGGCTTTAGAGCCAGAATTATAATTACGTGTGTGTCTTAAACCTTTAATCTTACATAAATATTTAGAATATTCAGATTTCCAGATTAGATAAATTTAATTAACTTTTAATTATTGCATATGTTATTCACATTTTGAAAGCAAAAACTTTAAAATTTTAAATATGAAAGATAGTAAAATCAAAATTTCAAAGGAGATATAAAATACTTTGTGAATATTTTAATACATGAAGCTTCAGAAATAGATATAACCCTAAGATCATAAAGGAAGTTAAAAGCAAAGATGGAAAAGTATTGAATTACTGAAATGAAATAACATTGCTGAAGTATATCTTTAAATAAAATATTGATAATAGTGAGTAGTATAGATGTATATGTATGCATGTGTGTATCCTAATTACAAAATATATCCATTCTACAAAGCACAAAAAATAAAAAGAGGAAAAAAAACAATGACCCATTAGTAAATTATTCAGAAGTAGTTATTATTGATATTTTACTATATATAATCCAAATCTATTATATTTTAAAATAAAAGACACATATATTAACAGAATTAACAGAATATCAAAATGTATTAACTATTTGATATTGTGAGTTTTTCACTTATTATACTACTACGAATTTTTTTCCATGTCATAAAATATGTATTGAAAACCATCTTAACTTGACTTCTTAATATCTCATTGCATTTATATCCCATCATTCATTTAATCTTTTATTATTAATGATGCAGTTAATATCTTTATTTCTTTTTTAATCTCTGGATTTGTTTTTATGGTACATTACAATAAATAGAATTTTCTGACACATGATGATGAACAATTTAAAATTCTTGAGCTCTGGCCAGGTGGCTCAGGTTTCTGGAGCATCATTCTGTACATCAAAAGGTTGTGGGTTCAATCTAGATTTGGGCCTGTATGGGAGGCAAACGATCAATGTTTCTCTCTCTCTTTCTCTCCACCCTCACCCTTCCTCCCTTTCTCAAAAACCAGGAAAGCATATCTGCAGGTGAAGATTATTAAACAACTGTTTTTTAACTTTTGAGACACAGTACTACATTAATCAATTATACAACTTCCATATTCTCGTCAGCAATGTACAACAGTTTTTATGAAATCATATTCTTAACTTTGAGTATTAATATTTAAATATATTTAAATTGTGATACATAAAAATTAATTTTTAAATGTACATATATCTGCTTATTAGTGAACATTTGTTTATGCCATTTCCCCCTTTTTTCTTATACTATTAACAGGTCTATATGATTTTACATTATTAAATTTTTATCTTCATTTAACAAGTACTTACTGAGCACTTACTTTATACTAAACTTTATGGTAGGAGCAGGAGACAATATATGGGACAAAACATTTTCCTCTTTACTCACAAAGTGTACCATCTATGAAAGACAGGTAGGTAGTTGATGAAGTGGGATTTAGGTGCTATTAAAGCTATTAAAACTAAAAGGTTTTCAGAAACTACTATAAAGGACACATGGACAAAATCAAGGGGGAAGGTGGAAACAAGGGAGGAAGGAGGGTTTGGAGGGAGTAGTGGGAGGGGTTGGGAGAAAATATGGACAACTGTAAGTGAACAACAATAAAATAATTTAAATTAAAAAAATACATACCTCCAAAATAAAACTTAAAAGGAAAAGGAAAAAAGTGGGGTCCTCTAAGTGCCATGAATCTTAGAAAGCAAGCGCATTGTTATCCACAGGCTTTGAAAGCATTCGAGGGGTGCGATGACACCCACCTTCCCAGTTTCCAGCACAACATCCTTGTTCAGCCAGTGGATCAAGTAGACAGAAGCTGTGAACACCAGGATACCTTCTGGAAGAGGAAGCCCACCAAAAAAGGAACCACCAACAAATAACAACAGAAGAAGGTGAAGAAGGGAGTGGAAGCCACACTAACTCAACCCAGGACCTATCTGGAAATACAACAAAATAGTGGAGAAATTACCCAGAACAAACAACTGCACAACAGCAAGAGACAATCCTCAAAACCTTGTACACACAGAAGAATCAGCTTCAACACAACCTTCCCACACCTGCAAAACACAAGAGGTATTAGACAGAGAGACCCTCAGTTAACCAGCTGGTGGAAGGACCCACCAAAGAAAGCCTCAACAGCAATCAAAACTCAAAGATATACACAGAGCCAACATAAATGACAGCTCAAGACCAGTGAGCTCAGGAAATCAAGGACACGGCACCACTGAATCTCACAGGTCTTCTAACACGGAAGTTCATGCCATAAACCCAGGGAGTCAGAACAGATCAATTTAAGAGCAGAGGCTAACAAGAAGAGTCTCTCTCTCTCTCTCTCTCTCTCTCTCTCACACACACACACACACACACACACACAAAATGGGAACACAAAGAAACAATCCCCAAATGGAAGGAAAGAAGAAAGTCTCAGAAAGACTTCTAAATGAAATAGAAGCAACTCAACTATCAGACATTGAGTTCAAAGCAGTAGTTATAAGGAAGCCCAATGAGCTCACAGAGTATTACCAAAACTACAGGGAAACTACAATGAACTCACTGCAATTTATATTAACATGAAAAAGGAAATAGAAACTATCAACATGGGCCAAGAAGAAATGAAGAATACAATTACTGAACTGAAGAACACAATAGAAGGAATCAAAAGCAGACTCAATGAAGAAGAAGATCAGATCAGTGAGTTGGATGACAAGGTAGAAAAAAATACCCATAATGAGAGAGACAAGGAAAAGAGGCTCATAAAGGATAAAGAGGGGTTAAGGGAAATACAAGACAACATGAAACATAAGAATATCCATATCATAGGGATACCAGAAGAAGAAGAGCAAGGGATAGAAAACCTGTTTCAAAAGGTAATGATGGAAAACTTCCCTAATTTGATGAGAGAAAAAGTCATACAAATACAGGAAATACAGAGTCCCAATCAAGAGGAACCCAAAGAGATCCACTCCAGGACACATCATAATTAAAATGGTAAAATTCTAAGATAAAGAGAGAATCTTAAAGGTAGCAAGGGAAAAACAGGAAGTAACATAAAAGGGAGCCCCAATAAGAATAGCAGCAGACTTCTCAGTAAAAATGCTCTAAGCTAGAAGGGTATGGCTGAAAATATTCAAAGTTATGAAAACCAGGGGCCTGTAACCAAGACCACATTACCGAGCAAGGCTCTCAATTACAATAGAAGGCCAAATAAGGAACTTCCTGGACAAAAGAAACCCCAAAGAATATACTTCCTCCAAACCAGCTCTGCAGGAGATGCACAGGGGTTTGCTTTAAGAGCAGGAAGAAAAACAGTGAAAGAGAGAGGAACACAGATACAAAAAAAGGCAATGAATAATTATCAATAATAACCATAAATATAAATGGATTAAATGCCCCAAACAAAGGACACAGAATAGTGGAATGGATAAGGAAACATTACCCACACATATGCTGTCTATAAGAGACCAACCTCAGAACAAAAGACCTACACAGACTGAAAGTGAAGGGCTGGAAACAAATATTCCAAGAAAATGGAGAGTGAAAAAAAGCCTGGGTAGCAATATTCATATCAGACAAAATAGACTTCAAAAAAGAAAGCACAAAAAGAGAGCCAGAAGATCCCTTCATAACACTCAAGGGAAGAATCTATCAAGACATAAACATAGTAAATATACATGCACCCAACATAGGAGCACCTAAATACATAAAGAAAATCTTGGAGGACTTCACAAAAGATATCGACAGAAACACAATTATAGTAGGAGATTTTAACACCCCACTGTCAAAATGGACAGATCTTCCAAACAAAATATCAACAAAGATATTGTGGCATTGAACAATGCCCTACATCAAATGGACTTAACTGATATATATAGAGCCCTTCATCCCAAAGAAGCTAAATACACATTTCTTTCAAATGCACATGGAACATTTTCAAAGACAGACCACATGATAGGACACAAAACAAGCCTCAACAAACTCAAGAAAATTGAAATCATACCAAGCGTTTTCTCCGACCACAAGGGACTGAAACTAGAAACCTCAGGGAAGAAAACCCAAATCACTCAAAATCCTGAAGATTCAATAGCATGCCATTAAACAATGAATGGGTCAAGAATGAGATAGGGAAGAAATCAAAAAGCTTCTGGAAACAAATAAAAATGAACTCACAACAATCCAAAGCTTTTGGGACACAGCGAAGACAGTCCTGAGAGGGAACTTCATAGCAATACAGGCCTACCTAAAAAAGATAGAAACATTTCAAATAAACAACCTAACCCTATGCATATAAGAACTCGAGGAACAACTACAAAGACAGCCCAGAGCAAGTAGAAGGAAGGAAATAACCAACATAAGAACAGAATTAAATGACATAGAGACTAAAAGCACAATTCTAAGGATCAATAAATCCAGGACCTGGTTGTTTGAAAAGAATAACAAAGTTGACAAGCCTTTAAGCAGACTCATGAAGAAAAAAAGAGAGAGGACCCAAATAAACAATCACAAATGAAAGAGGAGAGATTACAACTGACACCACAGAATACAAAAGATTGTAAGAAATTACTATGAAGATCTACATGCCAAGAAATTTGAAAACCAAGGTGAAATGGACAAATTTCTAGAAAAATACAATCTTTCAAAACTGAATGAAATAGAAGCAGAAAGCCTGAACAGACCAATAACAGCTGACACAATTGAAGCAGTAATCAAAAAACTCCCAACACACAAAAGCCCTGGACCAGATGGTTTCACAGGAGAATTTTACAAAGCATTTAAGGAAGAGCGAACCCCTATGCATCACAGACTATTCCAAAATATTCAAGAAGATGGAAGACTCCCAAAGTCTTTATGAAGCCAGCATCATCTTAATCCCAACCCAGATAAAGACACAAGAAATAAAGAAAACTTCAGGCCAACATTGTTGATGAATATAGATGCTAGAATCCTCAACAAAATATTGGCAAACTGCATCCAGCAATACATTAAAAAGATCATACACCATGACTAAGTGGGATTCATCCCAGGGATTCAAGGATGGTACAATATTCATGAATCAATAAACATAATACCCCACATAAACAAAACAAAAGAAAAAATCACATGATAGTATCAATACATTTGGAAAAAGCATTTGATAAGCACCCATTTATGATTAAAACACTCAGCAAAGTGGGAATAGAGGAAGCATTCCTCAACATAATAAAGGCCATATATGAGGGACCTACAACCAACATCATACTTAATGGACAAAAACCTAGAACTTTCCCACTAAAACCAGGAACCACAAAAAGATGCCCACGTTCACCACTGCTATTCAACATAGTACTGGAAGCCCTATCCCCAGCAATCAGACAAGAAAAAAATATAAAAGGCATCCAAACTGGAAAGGAAGAAACAATACTCTCACTGTTTGCAGATGCCATGATAGTATACATAGAAAATCCTATAGACTCCACCAAGAAACTGTTTGATCTAATAAATGAATTTCACAAAACAGCCACCTACAAAGGCAATATTCAGTAATCAAAGGCATTTTTGTATACCAACAGTGAAAGATCAGAAATGGAAATCAGGAAAAAAATCCCATTTCTTATAGGAACAAGAAAATTAAAGTACCGAGGAATAAACCTAACCAAGGAAGTAAAAGACCTGTACCCAGAAAACTACAAAACACTGAAGAAAGAATTTAAGGAACACACAAACAAATGGAAGCATGTATCATGTTCGTGAATCAGAAAAATTAACATAATCAAAATGACCATACTACCCAAAATGCAATCCCTATTAAAGTACCCATGACATATTTCACAGTTATAGAACAAACATTGCAGAAATTTATATGGAACCATAAACTACCCCAAATACCTGCAGCAATTTTGAGAAAGAAGAACAAAGCAGGAGGGATCACAATACCTGATACCAAACTGTATTGCAAGGCCACTGTAATCAAAACAGCCTGGTACTGGCATAAAAACAGGCACATAGACCAATGGAACAGAACAGAGAACCCAGAAATAAACCCAAGTCTCTATGGTCAATTAATATTCGACAAAGGGGGAAGAAGCATAAAATGGAGTAA
>PVKM010038389.1:0-14127 GCA_004027735.1 Carollia perspicillata
AACAATTAAAATAAAATTAAAAAAAATAAATATGCCATAATTATATATACCAAAAAAAGATATGAGGAAAGATTGTTCAAATGTCATGAAAACTATAATCTCGAAGTCCAAGAAAATTAATAAATCCTAAACAAACACAAACAGCACCAAAACACATTATAATGAAGCAGTTGAAAATAAGTGAAAAATATCATAAAAGTAAGCCAGGGAAAAAGGTAAGAGTTCATACATAACACAATGATAAGAATTAGCATTTACTTTTAATGAAAAAGCTGAAGACATGATCCAGCAATTCCACTTCTGGTCACACGTGTAAAAGAAGTGAAAGCAAAGATTGAAGAAATATTTATGCATGAATATTCACAATAGCATTATTCACCAAAGGCAAAAGGTGAAAACAACCCAAGTAGCTACTGGCAAACGAACGCATAAACAAAATAATATACATGTAACAAAAAATTATTTAGCCTTTAAAAGGTAGGAAATTCTGACATACGCTATGGATAAACTATGAAATTATTATAAGTGAAATAAGCCAGAAACAAAAAGACCTTGTATTCTCCCAATTACACAGGTACTAGAATTCACAGATTAAAATATCAGGGTTGAGAAAGAAGTATAATACCAGGGGATTCGGGGAAGGATAGTAAAAAACTATTATTTATTGGGTATAGAGTTTCAATATGGGATGATGACAAAGTTCTGGAGATAGATGCTGATGATGGTGGCACAATAATGTGAATGTATTTAATGTCACAGAACTTAAAAATGGTTAACATGGTATATTTTATGATATATATATTTTACATAACACAATAAAAAAGGATACTTGGTTATAATAAGGATACTAAATTGAAAAAAAGTAAAACCAAAAATATAGCTAAAAGCAACTGAATGACATCCTTTTTAAAATCTCTATTTTTATTTCATATTTCAGTTATTTATTTTTTATTGTTGTTCAAGCATGTTTGTCTCCATTTTCACCACACCATGCCCCCTCACCCCACCCATCTCCACCTCCCACCCTTGAACCTACTCCTTTTAGCTTTGTCCATGTGTCCTTTATACATGCTCCTTGATAGTCTTTCTTCATTTTTTCCCCCACTATCTCTTTCCCTCCACCCCTCTGGTTACTGTCAATTTGTTCTTTATTTCAATGTCTCTGGTCACATTTCGATTGTTTGTTTTGTTGATTAGGTTTCACTTACAGGTGAGATCATATGGTATTTGTCTTTCACCCCCTGGCTCATTTCAGTTAGCATAATGCTCTCCAGTTCCATCTGTGCTGTAGTAAAAGGTAGGAGCTCCTTCTTTGCTTATGCTGCATAGTATTTCATTGTGTAAATGTACCATAATTTCTTTTAACTACTCACTTAATGATGGGCACTTAGGTTGCTCCCAGCCCTTGGCTATTGTAAATTGTACTGCTGTAAACACTGGGGTGCATAGGTTCTTCTGAATTGGTGTTTCAGGATTCTTAGGGGATAATCCCAGCAGTGGTGTTGCTGGGTCAAAAGGCAGTTCCATTTTCAGTTTTCTGAGGAAATTCCATACTGTTTTCCACAGTGGCTGCACCAGCCTGCATTCCCACCAACAGTGCACTAGGGTTCCCTTTTCTCCACAACCTCTCCAGCACTTGTTTGCTAATTTGTTTATAATGGCTATTCTGACTGGTGTGAGGTGGTATCTCACTGTTGTTTTAATTTGCATCTCTCTGATGGCTAGTGAAGCTGAGCATTCTTTCATATGTCTCTGAGTCCTCTGTATATCCTCCTTGGAGAAGTATCTGTTCAGGTCTTTGCCCATTTTTTAATTGGGTTGTTTGTCTTCTTGAAGTGGAGTTGTTTGAGTTCTTTACACATTTTGGAGATCAAACCCTTGTCTGAGGTATCATTTGCAAGTATATTTTCCCATATGGTTGGTTCCCTTTTAATTTTACTGAAGTTTTCTTTAGCCATGTAGAGCTTTTTAATTTGATGAAGTCCCATTTATTTATTCTTTCCTTATGTCCCTTGCTCTAGGGGATATGTCAGTGAAAATATTGCTGCGTGGAATATCTGAGATTTTCCTACCTATGTTCTCCTCCAGGACTTGTATGCTGTCACAACTTATATTTATATTGAAGTCTTTTATATCTCTCGAGTTTATTTTTGTGTATGGTGTAAGTTTCATTTTTTTTGCATGTAGTGGTCCAGATCTCCCAACACCATTTGTTGAAGAGGCTATTTTTACTCCATTTTATGCTTCTGCCCTCTTAGTCAAATATTAATTGACCATCCAGACTTGGGTTTATTTCTGGGCTCTCTATTCTATTCCATTGGTCTACATTTCTGTTCTTATGCTAGTACCAGACTGTTTTCATTACTGTGGCCTTGTAATATAGTTTTATATAAGGTATTGTGATCTCTCCTGCTTTGTTCTTCTTTCTCAAAATTGCTTCGGCTATTCAGGGTCATTTATGGTTCCATGTACATTTTTGAAATGCTTGTCATTGCGACTTTAATAGGGATTGCGTTGAATCTATAAATTGCTTTGGGTAGTATGGACATTTTGATGATGTTAATTTTTCCAATCCATGAACATAGTACATGCTTCCATTTATTTGTGTCTTTCTTATTTTCTTTCTCAGTGTTGTGTAGTTTTCTGAGTACAGGTTTTTTACCTCCTTGGTAAGGTTTATTTCTGGGTACTTCATTTTTGTTGATGCTATAGCAAATGGGATTTCCCTCCTTATTTCTGATTCTGATTATTTTGTTGTTGGTGTACAAAAATGCCTTAAATTTCTGAATATTGACTTTTAATCCTGTTATTCTGCCAAAGTCACTTAATAGGTTCACTTAATTGACTTGATAGTTTGAGTAGTTTTTTGGTGGAGTGTATGGAGTGTTCTATGTACACTATCATATCATCTGCAAACAGTGATGGTTTGCTTCCTCCTTTCCAATTTGGATGCTTTTTATTTTAATTTTTTGTCTGATTGCTGTGGCTAGGACTTTCAATACTATGTTAATTAGAAGGGGTGAACGCAGACATCCTTGTCTTGTTCCTGATCTTAGTGGGAAAGCTTTTAGTTTTTGCCCATTGAGTATGATGTTGGCTGTAGGTCTCTCACACATGGCCTCTCTAATATGTGGAGGTATGCTCCTTCTACTCCCACTTTGCTGAGGGTTTTCATCATAAATTGGTGCTGTATCTTATCAAATGCTTTTTCCACATCTACTGATATGATATCATTTTTGTCTTTTGTATTGTTTATGTGGTATTACATTTGATTTGTGAATACTGTACCATCCTTGCATCCCTGGGATGAATCATGGTGTAAGATATTTTTAATATATTGCTGAATGTGGTTTGCCAATATTTTGTTGAGGATTTCAGTGTCTATCTTCTTCAGCAATACTGGCCTATAGTTTTTTTTGTTATATCTTTATCTGGCTTTGGGATTAGGATGATGCTGGCCTCATAAAAAGAGTTTGGGAGTCTTCCCTCTTGGATTTTTGGAATAGTCTGAGAGGGGTAGGAGTTAGCTCTCCCTTAAACATCTTGTAAAATTCTCCTGTGAATCCATCTGGTCTAGGGCTTTTGTGTGCCGGGAGTTTTTTGATTACTGCATTGATTTCATCAGCTGTTATTGGTCTGTACAGGCTTTCCAATTCTTCATTCAGTTTTGGGAGATTATATTTTTCTAGAAATTTGTCCATTTCACCTTGATTTTCAAATTTCTTGGCATATAGTTCTTCACAGTAATTTCTTACACTTCTTTGTAACTCTGTGGTATTAGTTGTAATCTCTCCTCTTTCATTTCTGATTGTGTTTATTTGTCCTTTCTCTTTTTTCTTGATGAGTCTGCTTAAAGGCTTGTCAATTTTGTTTCTCTTTTCAAAGAACCAGCTCCTGGATTTATTGATCCTTAGAATTATGCTTTTAGTCTCTATGTTGTTTAATTCTGCTCTGATCTTGGTTATTTCCTTCCTTCTACTCGCTCTGGGCTTTGTTTGTTGTTGTTCCTTCAGTTCTTGTAGTGTAGGGTTAGGCTGTTTATTTGAAATGTTTATGTTTTAGGTAGGCCTGTATTGCTATGAATTTCCTTCTCAGGACTGCCTTTGCTGTGTCCCAGAAGTTTTGGACTGTTGTGTGTTCATTTTCATTTGTTTCCAGAAACTTTTTCATTTCTTCCTTTATCTCATTATTAATCCGTTCACTGTTTAATAGCATGTGATTAAATCCCTATGAATTTGAGTGTTTTTGAGTTTTTCCCTGAGGTTGGTTTCCAGTTTCAGACCCTTGTGGTCCAAGAAAATGCGTGATATGATTTCAACTTTCTTGAATTTGTTGAGGCTGGTTTTGTGTTCTATTATGTGGTCTATGTTTGAAAATGTCCCATATACATTTGAAAAGAATGTGTACTTGGAAAAGAATGTGTACTTTGCTTCTTTAGTGTGAAAGTTTCTATATATATATCAGTTAAGTCCATTTGATCTAAGGCATTGTTCAATGTTGCAATATCCTTGTTGATATTTTGTTTGGAAGATCTATCCAAACGAAAGATCTATCCATTTTTGACAGTGGGGTGTTAAAATCCCCTAGAATAAGAGTGTTGTTGTCTATCTCCTTCTTGCAATCCTCCAAAATTTTCCTTATATATTTGGGTGCTCCTATATTGGGTACATATATGTCTACAATGTTTATGTCTTCTTGCTGGAGTCTTACCTTGAGTATCATGAAGTATCCTTCAGTGTCCTTTTTTATGGCCTTTGTTTTGAAGTCTATTTTGTCTGATGCAAGTATTGCTACACCAGCTTTTTTTCCTGTCCATTTGCTTGGAACATTTTTTTCCAACCCTTCACTTTCAGTCTGTGAAGGTATTTTTTCCTAAGGTGGGTCTCTTGTAGGCAGCATATGTGTGGGTCATGTTTTCTTATCCATTCAGCTACCCTATGTCTTTTTATTAAAGCATTTAATCCATTAATATTCAAGGTTATTATTGATAGGTATTTATTAATTTTCCCCTTTGTACCTGTGTCCCCATCTCTCTCATTCTTTTTCTTCTTCTTATAGCAGTCCCTTTTGCATACATAGTTTTCAGTGCTGGTTTGGTGGGGGTGCTTTCTTTTGTCTGGGGAACTCCTTATTTTGCCTTTCATTTTAATTGAGAGCCTTGATGTGCAGAGTAGTCATGGTTGCAGGTCTTTGCTTTTCATTACTTAAAATATTTCTTACCATTCTCTCCTGGGCTGTAGTATTTCTACTGAGATATCAGCTGCTAGACTTATCAGGGCTCCCTTGTATGTTACTTCCTCTTTCTCCCTTGCTGCTTTTAAGATTCTCTCTTTGTCTTTAAAAGAGGACATTTTAATTATGATGTCTCTTGGGGTAGGCCTCTTTGGGTTCATCTTGATTGGGACCCTCTGTACTTCCTAAACTTGAGTGGTTTTTTCCCCTCCCCAAGTTCAGAAAGTTTTCTCTCATTATTTTTTTAAACAGGGATTGTATCCCTTGCTCCTTTTCTTCTCCTTCTGGTATTCCTATGATTTGAATGTTGTTGCATTTCATATTGTCTTGCAGTTCCCTTAAACTATCTTCATATTTTTTTAGTCTTTTTTCATGCAAGTGCTCTGTCTGGGTATTTCTACCTTGTCTTCCAGCTCACTAATTTGGTCCTCTGCTTCATCCAGCATGCTTGTAATTCCTTCTAGTGTGTTTTTATTTCAGAAATTGTATTCTTCATTTCTTCCTAGTTTTTGTTTATAGTTTCTATTTCCTTTTTCGTACCGTTGTAGTTCTCACTCAGTTTCTTGTAGTTGTCTGTGAATTCCTTGAGCATCCTTATAGTCATTCTTTTGAGTTCTTTATCTGATTGTTTGCTTGCCTCCATTTCATTTAGCTCTTTTAGTGGGGAGTCTTCCATCCCTTTTTATTATAGGTTCTTTCATTGTCTCCCCATTTTAGGTGACTCTTTAGGTGTTTCTGTGACTCCTGATGCTCTGCTTTGCTAGCTGTCTTTGCAGGGTGAACTTCTATGGTAGTTCTGTGGGACTCAGTGGTGTGGTCTCTTTGATCTCCTTGTCTGGATGCTCTAGGGTTGCCCTTTCTTCCATTTGTGTGGGTCCTCTTGTTGCACTTGGGTTTTACCTGTTGGTGGCTCCTTTGTTGGTGGGTTATCTCCTCCAGCAGCTTTACTAGTATTGGTAACTCCCACCTTACCTTGTATGTGATCAGGGGCTGGGCAAAGGTGAAATGACTTATGACAGCAGCACAGTATTTTATGGGATTTAAAGTACCCACAAGAAGAAAATAGGTGATCCTTTGGAGAAGTACAGCAATAATTGTGACATTTCACCCAACTAGCCACTTTTTATAAAAGATGAAAAAGAGATAAGACTCTTATTAGAGGGGGAAAAATGTGAGCTGAGTCCAGAAAGCAGAGAGCTTATGCGAGGTTAGATGGTGAAATAAGTGAGAGTAACGGATAGAAACTTGGCATAGAGTGTGAGAGAATAAAGTTAACCACAACAGTAATAACACTAAGGAAGATAGTTAAATGGACCAAGATCAGGGAAGGGTGCTATGTGGGAATTGGAACAACAATAATATGATAAGAAATATATGACTGTCTGTTTTTAAACATCCTCTGCAATCTTTGGCTTCCAAACTTCATATAAGCTGGGATACTGTTGGGTGTTCACTGTGTTCTTCAGAAGACTGGCTAGGTGTCTCAGTTGGGTACACAAGCAAGTAGGTTCTGTTTCCACCTACCTTGCTGCCATCTTCTATCCTGAATAGCATCCTTAAAGTTCTAGAAAGAAAAAAAGTCAACCTAGAATTCTATATTAGTGAAAATATCCTTCAAAAGTGAAGGCAAAATAAAAACAGTTCTAGTCAAAAGCTGACAGGATCTATCCTCAGCAAAGAAGCTCCTACTAAATGAAGGACTTTAGGCTGAACAAGAATTATATTAGAGATGATTTAGCCAGTGCTGACCCCAGGTGTTCAGACTCCAAATCCTGAATCCTTACTACTATATCTCAGCGTCTTTTTTGAGATTGAGAAAGTGGGATTGTGACAAATGTTCCTGTTCTAACAGTACTCCAATATGGTTTCTAAAGATTATATTTAAGTCAATCCAAGTTACTGAATTTAGGCAGTGTACCTAGTATGTAAAAACCTAACTGTATATCTCAGAATACATTCATTTTTTTTTGCCCGCAAATATCCCAAATTGTATACTTTGTTATTCACCTATTTCAAAACTATCTATCATGACACCCACTAAATGTATGGTATTTATTTTTTGTTAAGGAAAATAATTGGGGGTGAAAAATATAGATTTTTTCCCCATAAAGTCATTCATTGCTGCAATTTGATTTGAATCATATGTCTAGATATGATTTAGATATTATGTTTTTAAAGTTTAAAATATTAAAGTCCCTGACCATTTTTAGATACTTCCAATTTAACAGTATACATTTATTATATACACATAATGATATTTTTTAACTTTACTTTTATTGCTGACACTATTAGAAATGTCTCCATTTTCCCCCTCTTGGACTGCCTCCACCCAGCCCCTGTCTCCCTTCCTTCTGGCCACAATCACACTGTTGTTTCTGTCTATGGGTTGGTTATGCATGTACGTTCTTTTGCTAATCCTTTCACTTTCTGTATTAGACTTTTTTAGATCAAACATATTGCTCTTTTGTAGTTGAAATTTGTGAATTTTAAAGTTTTAATTTTTAAAGTAACAATTATATAGTGCCTTCTTTTTAAAACCACATATACATTATTTTGTTGTTTCACATCTACTCCTAGATCTAAAGGACACTAACATTCTTCCAGATCTGGAAGCAAGTCGTGAATGTGAGGGACTCTGTCCTATATGGACAGGCACTCTAGAAACACCACCAGCTCCTCACACCTTTTCAAAGTCATAGAAAGGAAAAGTCTATAGAGCAAAAGCAAGAAAAATGACAAAGCAAATTGGTTCTTTCTACTGGCATTAAAATTATTTTCTGGCCTATAGTCTCAACTCTTTTTTTATCCTTACTTGAGGATATGCTTATTGATTTTTAGAGAGAGAAGGGGGGGAGGGAGAGATAGGCAGAGAGAGGGAAACATCAGTGTGAGAGAGGAACACCAATTGGTTGCCACCTGTACACACCCCAATCGGGGATTGAACCTGCAACCGAAGTACGTGCCCTGACCAGGGATCAAACCCACAACCTTTTGGTGTACAGGACAACACTCCAACCAGCTGAGCCACCCAGCCAGGTATAATCCCATTCCTTTTAAAGTCTATGCTCCCATGCACATTTCTTTCTTTTTTAAAAAATAATTTGTTAAAATTATAGCTGACATATAGTATTATATTAGTTTTAGATGTACAACCCAGTGATTAGGCATTTATATAACTTACAAAGTGATAACCAAATAAATTAATACTCTTTTGACACCATACATAGTTACTACAATACTACTGACTATATTCCCTATGCTGTACTTTACATCCCCATGACTCTTCTGTAACTACAAATTCGTACTTAACTGCTTCATCTTTTTCACCATCCCACCAAGCCCCCTCCTATGAAGCAACCATCAAAATGTTCTCTGTATCTGTGAGTCTGTTTCTCTTCTATTTATTTAGATTCCACATATAAGGGAAAACATCTGGCATTTGCCTTTCTCTGTCTGACCCACTTCACTCAGCACAATCCCCTCTATTGCACAGGTAGCAAACACAAGGCCCTCCACCTTGTTTTATCTGACCTGGTACCTTATTTCTACCTGGCGACAGTGCCAAGCTCTCGCTTAACTATTAAAGAGTAGTTACATTTACACAGTCCTACGATTACATTCGGCCCTTTGAAGGCAACTGCGAGGCCGATGTGGCCCCTGGTGAAAATGAATTTGACACCCCTGCTACTGGGTCCATCCATGTTGTTGCAGGTGGCAAGATTTCATTTGTTTTTATGGCTGAATCATATTCCATTGTACATATGCACCACTTCTTCTTCATCTATTTGTTTATTGATGGGCACCTAAGTTGCTCCCATATTTTGGCTATTACAAATAATGGTGCAATGAACATACGAATGTATTTGTCTTTTCAAATTTGGTGTTTTGGGTTTCTTCAGACAAATACCCAGAAGTGGAATTGTGGAGTCCTTCTTTGTCTCATTTTATGACCTTTGTTTTAAAGTTTATTTTGTCTGATATCAGTATTACTACCCCAGCTTTTTTGTTTTTATGAAATACCTTTTTCCATCCCTTTACTTTCAGCTTGTGTCTTTCAATCTAAAATGAGTCACTTGTAGACAGCATGTCTAATGGTCTTATTTTCTTATCCATTCAGCCACTATATGTTTTGACTGGAGCATTTATCCATTTTCATTTAAAGTAATTGTTTATAGTTATGTATTCGCTGATTTTTATTATTCATATTTTTACCTTTTTTCACCTTATTTAAAAAAAACACTCTTTAACATTTCTTGTAATACTGGTTTGGTGATGATGAATTCCTTTAGCTTTTTCTTATCTGGGAAGTTCTGTATTTGTCCTTCAATTCTAAATGATAGCTTTGCTGGGTAGAGTAATCTTGGCTGTAGGTCCTTGCTTTTCATCACATTGAATATTTCATGCCCACCCCTTTTGGCTTGAAATGTTTCTGTTGAGAAATTAGCTGACAGTCTTATGGGAGCTCCCTTGTAGGTAACTAACTGCTTTCTCTTGCTGCTTTTACAATTCTCTCTACCTTTAACCTATGGCATTTTAATTATGATGGATCTTGGTATGAGCCTCTTTGGGTTCATCTTGTTTGGGAGTCTGTGCCTCCCAGACTTGAATTTCTATATCCTTCACCAGGTTAGGGAAGTTTTCTGTCGTTATTGTTTTAAATAGGTTTCCAACTTCTTGCTCTCTCCCTTCTCCTTCCAGCATCCCCATGATGCAAATGTTGGTAGTCTTGTAAGTTGTCACAGAGGCTCCTTAAACTATCCTCATTTTATAGTCTCTTCTTTTTAAGAGAACTTTAAATTTCACTTCTTGGGGAAAAACTGTATTTCTGTTCATTTAACAATTAAAGAAGAGATAGAAAAAATATTTAAAAATTAAATGGCAAACCAAATGCCTATATCCTCTGACAAGATAACTCATAATTAGAGAGTCTTTGCTATTGTTTATAAGTCTTTTTCTTATAAACAAGAAAAGTTCAACAACTTTTATTTCTGGTTTCAAAACTTGAGAATAATTATAGTTCATCTCATTATATTTCTTACATGGCATAGCAAAGGCATAAGAATAACAATTTTACAGAACTAAAATCCTGGCACTCAGTACATTTATAACTTTGAAACTGTCGTGAAATTAAAATCTGTGACAAAAGCAAAATCCTAACATAAGGGAGATGCTGTCAACATGTAAATTTTTGGATTTAGATATATTGGGGCTCAAAAATTACAAATGCTGTACCAACAAAAATATATGTTTCTTTTACATAATACTCCAAACCATTTCTTATTCTTTTGGGGGGAACAGTATTAGAAAAAGTAGCAAAACACAAATTAAAAAAAAAAAACAAAAAACCTAACTTGCTCATCAGTGTTTAACCTGAATAGTACAATTGACTCTGAGGGTGAAAAGGAATAATATCTTCTTAAACATTCAAACCATGAAACAGCTTCTCAACTTCTTCAAATACAGCATTTTGTCTTCTTTAGCTGAAATCTCTAAAACATCTTATTTCATAGATAAATATCAATGCCAAATGATTTGAGCAAAGTTTTGGTACAAAGGGAAGCCAGAAATCAATTCCTTTCAGATAACAGAAGAACTAGAAGACTCAGAGTACCTGTCAGAAAAGGATGCTCAGGTAACACTCACCTCTTCCACAGAAGACCAGTACTTGCAGTTACTGCCGACGCACCTAGGAAAGCCACCACCATTAGTCGCCGCCTGATCTGGGTGGGTTGTGCTCCTCCATGGTACCATCGAGAGCCCAGGGCCACTTCTGCCAGTGCAGAAAGTGATTTAAGACGAAACATCCTGTAAACAAAAAGTAGAAATGTTACTTCTAACTAGTGGTAGGACAGTGGTGATGATATTGATGATGATGACAGTATCGACTTCACCAACAAATGTAAGTACTTACTCAGTGGCAGACATTATTCTAAACACTTTGCAATACCAAGTATCCCACTTAATCCTCAGAACAATTGTATGAGAAAAGTACTATTTATAAACCTGATATATCAGTCAAGGTACACTTAGAAGACAAGAAACCACATAGTAATTTTCACAGAGAAAAATTAATATACAGCATTACTAATTACAACAGGGGACTAAACACTAAGGAGTAGAGACAGCTGATATGGGGGGCAGCTACTACTTCAAGGGCCAATGCAGACCAACAAGAGAACAATTCTATAAAGGGGCTACTCCCAGCGTAGCCGAGATCCAGACCTTGTGGTGAGGACGCAGGCATGGATATCTGAGAAATCTACTAAAGTGCCACACCAAAAGAACTTACTGTAAAGCCATCTGCTGGAATTCATGCCAGCAGAACTCCCCAGGTGCCCATGGGGAGGAGATACCATAGTATGAAACTCATTCAGAAACTGCATATAGGAGTGTTGCCTAGAACTGCCTAGGAGTTGAGTAACACTGGGTGTCCCACATGCTGCTGCGGGCCACTGCATGCAATAAAGATCACACTAGAATCAGGAAGTAACACCTCTTCCTTCTCCAGTCTCCCTCTGGTCCTGCTACTGACAAAGCTCAAAGCTGGCAAGGGAGAAATATCCCATATAACAAATAAGACAATGAAAGACCGATTTAGAGCTGAAAAGCACTACTTTGATAAGTGGCACATCCATTTTACAGATGGGGATACTGAGATACAGTGACTTGCTGAAGACTGTATAGCTAGAAGCGGTAGATCCAGAGTCTGAACCAAGAGTAGACTGACTTGCCCAGTTTTTAACCAGGACACTTTGCTGCCCCCTACTTCGTAATGCTGATATGACTCTTGTTAAAGTAATTCAAGTTTTAATTAAATCTTTTCTCATGCCTAAGCCCTTGATTCTTTCCCCACCAGATTCTTTTGTTTCATACTTATGATGTCACCTGTCTCTTTAATTTTTTGTTTTAATTTAGAAATATCTGTATTAGGTCATACTGTTCAATAAACATTCACTCTCCCACCCTCACCCCACAGAAAAATAATACTTTTGTACTCTTCATTTTGGGTGTGTACCTTGCTCAATGCTTTGCTTTGACCAATAAAACATGGGCCAGTTCCATGAAGTTCTTCTAAGAGCTATTGCTGTTGGACATCTTGTGCCCCTGCACTCCACCAAGAGAAGATAATGCCCGAGGTCGTCCTGGGTTCTATAATGAACAGATCTCAGCAGAGAGGCAAGTAATTTCAAGCCAGGTAAGCAAGCTGAGCACAGCCGACCTACTTAATGCTGATGAGAAATAAATATTTATTATTGTAAACCCCCAAACTGAGGGGTGGGGTTTGCTGCAACAGCAAAAGTTTATTAATTCAGCATCTAAGAGAATTACTGGGAAGTTCTCATTCAACAAAAATTAATGAAGTTCATACTATTTAGCCCTATATGAGACCTAAAAGACCAATTTTTTTTTACATTCTAATTGGAGAAGATACACATGAAACATTTCTGAAATGATACATTTCCATCCTGAGTACATATAAACATATTAGATATAGATGCTTGAGCATTAAAAAATAAAGGAAGACCAGGATAAGACCAGGCTAGTCAGCAAAGACTTTTGTTTAGTGTTGAGCCTCAGAATGGTGTAGATTTTGACCAAGTGATAGAAATATCAGGGGCATTCCAAAAGACTTAGGATCATCTCTGGTACCTCAGTCCACTTAATAGAAGATGGTATTTTTCCTTTAGATGATGATCTTGAGGCCAGAGTAGAATCCCTCACTCTTTTATTCCACCAAGCAGAATGGAAGAAAAACAGGCATTTCTTTCTGGTTATATGACTTTCGAATCAAAGTATCCATACTACATCCCTTTAGTTCACTGTTTCCTAATTTCAATTATCTCGTACTTTGTACATATCTTCCTATGGCAATTAACATATTTTCTCACATGTTTTCTTCCCCTACATGGCTCTGAGCTTCCTTTAAAGCCACAAGTATAATCAGCCAAGATGGAGGCCTAGGTAGACATGCTTTACCTCCTCACACAACCATAAGAAGGATCACAACTAACCGCAGAACAAAAAACAACCAGAACTGCCCGAAAATCAAACTGTATGGAAGTCCAACAACTGAGTATTTAAAGAATATTCATCCAGACGGGTAGGAGGGGCAGAGATGATGCAGTGTGGCAGCAGTTGTGAGGCAGTGGCAGCAGCAGCCAGTGGAATGGATGGTCCCACATCACGTGTGGTGGATAAAAACCAGAAGGGACTCGCAAGGAGCAAGTGATCCCAGCTCCAGGTCAGATAGCATAGCCCAGGGTTCCAGCACAGGAAAAGTAAAGCCTCATAACTTCTGGCTGTAAAAACCAGTGAGGGTTGGGGAGGTGGAAGAACAGCCCATCTCTTGAAAGAGGCCAATATAAAGAGCCCCCATGGAACATATGCAAGGTGACCTACTCTGAGAAACACCATCAGGGCAACAGCTAAAGGGGTGCCAGCTGCATATAAGAAGTAGGTGAAGTGAATAGAAACATCGATGGGTTGCTTCCTATATGAGCTCTGACCATGGACTGAACCCACAACCCAAGCATGTGACCTAACTGGGAATCAAACCTGTGACCTTTTGCTTTGCTGGACGACACCCAACCAACTGAGTCATACCAGACAGGGCCTGAGAAGATTTTTTCTATCCAACATTTTGCTTTCTAATGGTTATACTTTCAAAATACTTAAATATGTTATTCATTCGTTACATTACAGAAAAGAATCTTTTAATTTAAACAGCAACAAAGTTCTCAGAAATATCCCAAAAGTGTTTCATCTTCACACTCTACTGGAGAACAACATTACACAGCATTCTGTCATATTTACCCTTCTGAATACAGAAAAAAATCCCTGAAATTATGAATGAATTATAATAGTAAACATGTCAAAAATCCATATGAAAAATTA
>PVKM010038390.1:0-14125 GCA_004027735.1 Carollia perspicillata
GGCGTGGGTGCCCTGGGTTGTGAAAGCATAGAAGATACACAGTATTTTCAGGCTCATTTCTGCAAACATGTGTTTCCCAATGGTGTCAGTGGTCCTGTGCTAGTTCTGAGATTATGACTCCCATATCACACAAGTTGAATAAATTTGGGCAGCACACTTACACATAGCCCAAGCTTGGGGCTTTAATTTCCTTGACAGATGGCAAGCTTCTTTCCCACACATCGGAGCCAGAGAGGCAGTTTTTGTAGCCTGTGAATACAAGAACTTCTAAGTTCTAGGCTCTATGGAGGGGCACAATTCTAGCTTCCCTACCTTGTGTAGGCTTCTTAACCAAATCTCTCATCTCTCTGTGGGAATCACAAACCCAACCTCCTGCTCATGGGTCTACCAGCCTCCCCAAGTCAACTTCTTCTAGCTAGGCCATGGGGTCCCGTGGTGCAGCTGGTTCACAGGTACTGACACCTCACTCACTGGCCTTTCATCTACATGGAGTCACCTGTGTGGTCTGTTTGAAGGTTTCAGAGTAGCAACTCAGCCTAAAGCATCTTCCTCAATCAGGGATCTAAAACTTTCTTGGGATTAATTCCTATGGGGTAAACATTGCCCTCTTCTCCTTACATGAGCAATATTCTAAACAGGCCTGTCTTGGCAACAGTACCCCTGGGAACATTTTTCATAATAACATTGGCACACATCTGTTCAAATATATTGTCCCCTCCTGTACTCATTTGGTAAAAATCAATACATTTGCATTTGAGTGAAAATAACAAGAGAAGAAATCAGCAGGAAGAAGAAAAAAGAGGCATTTTACCAATTATTAAGGCATGAGTACTGAAAATATTTTTAAATTAAAATAAGCATGGTTCCTAAGACAGAGCTAGTATACATCTCTTGGTTTTTGCCAATGCAGCAGCCTTGTCTTTTTTGGTTACAGAACCCTCCTTTGCTGGGGTAACCCACTCACGTAGTTTGGGTAGGGATGATGCTGGAGGAGCAAATGACCCAGGCCTTGCTAACTAGTGTGACCCATCCCACTAGCCTCGGCTGGCCACAGATGAGGCTTTTCTGCTGCAGCTAAAAGAAGATGGTCTCCTCCAGTGAGGCTGAGTTAGGAGGATTTGAATCTGTGGTTTCCTGTAGCCATTTTTGCTCCCACGTGGAGAGAACTTGGTGAAGAAGGGCAGAGGAGAGACAACAGAGCCAACAGATGCAAAGGGAGTGCAATGGAGACAGCTGTGTGCTTGCTAAAACCTGTTCTTCTTCCTTCTGGTGACACAGTGAGACTACATTGCTGTCTTCCTTGCAGGCCATTGCAGCTGAACTCGGGCCAGTGGCTGTGATCTTCCAGGCTCCCCCCCACTCCCACCCCTCTCCATTGGCTAGATGTAGAGAGTCCAGCACAGGAGCCTGAGGCCCTAGGAGTAGCAAGCTAGAAGTGAAACAGGCTTAAAGCCCTGTATCTCCACATTAAAGGCCACCCACTGAAAGTTCTCATTAAACTATTATGTGTACAAAAATAAATTTCTATTTTGTTGAGCTACTGAGATTTGAGATGTGGGGTTCATCAAAGCATTAGCCTACTCTGATTAATAGAGAATACCGAGCCCTAATGACCTGGTTTGAGTCCACAGAGCCATCTAGGCTTGAAGCTAGCTACTCCCTGGAAAACCTTCTTCTTAAGTTGGTTTGAATTGGGTTTCAAATTCTTGCAAAATTTCTTGCAATAAAAAGAGATCTGACTAACACAAAAGGAAATATGTAAAATTTTTACAAATCAATAATACCTCAGTGCAAAGTGAGTTACAAAATCATTTTGCTTCCTAGAAAGAACTAAAACAATGTCAAATTATTATTCACCTGACAGGTATTGTCAATTCAAATATATCTTGAATTCCATAGGCCAGAAAAATTTCCCCCAATTCAGATAATGATTTTAAGTAATAGTTACATTGTTAATTGTTGAAATATTATTCAATAGTCTTTTTGCACCTCCATCATTAATATATATTTCAATAATAATTTATCACTAAGACAGGTAGCTCAATATGTGAGAATACAAACATACTCATAAACCTCAGCCTTATGAAATAGAGATAAAAAGGGAGCTTAGAGATCATCTAATCCAACTCTTTCATTCTACAGGTGAGAAAATTACAGCCCAGAGAGATGAAAGTACAAACCCACAAGTTCACACAGTAAGCAGGTGGCAAAAACCAAAGTTAGAACTCAGATTTTTAAGAGAGGAAAAGAATGAAAGTACAGAAGAGAGGGGGCGTGGGTGATGAAGCGAGAAGCCTAAGACAGGAGGAGGAAGTGAGATCCGGAGCACAAACAGGGATCAGCCTTAGACTGAAGGATACGTGTCCCTTACGTTTAAACTGGAAGACAAGGGTGGACGTGCATACAGATTAGCTTTTAGGGGTGCAAAGAAGTTGCATTTACCATAAATACTGCAATTTACTGATTTATCACACTACCTCCCTGACCTCCACTGTAACGGGGACTGTATGAACACAGTATACAGCCTTTGCCAAATCCACAGCTTGCCAGAGGCCCATTCCCAATAACAACGAGTCCAAGAATTAAAATGAAGCCAAGAAAACTTTAGAACTATTCAAGTAAACAGACTGACCCAGCACATGAGGATGGGGTTTGTAGAGTAAATGTGTCCCGTGGGATGAAATGGGGAAGGTACTCTAAAGAGAGACCAGTCCCACCAACAGCCAAACAGCCGGTAACAAAGGCCGGGCTGCACAAAAGGTCTTTCTGGCTGCCCTTCTACACAGGAGCAAGAAAACCATGCATCTCTGCTGGGTGCGAGAGTGATGTGGCTGCAACATCTGTCGCACCATTGATTGCCAGGCTGGCTTCATTAGTTCTGGGTGGCTAGGCTAGTGTCTCCTTTCTCCCTTACCTTTGCACACGCATCTCTTCTCAAGCTGCGTGCTCAAGAGGGCATGCTTCTCTAATGGGCCATTCTTCAGAGGAGAGTATACTTGCTATCAGGGAATAACCCCACTTGATTCGAGAGCCTGTAAATAGTTTCTTAGTTCTGACATAATTTTTCACCTTTAAAGGATTATTTTTAGTGCCAACAGCACCAGAGTGGCTGAGCCTCATGGGAAATGAGGTTCTAGCTCTGGAATTAAAGATTTAACAGGAAGAGTCCAAAGATTTTTCATCACATTTTCATCTAGGATAGAAAGCCCCCCAAATTAAGAGGAACAGGGTAGAAACAACTGCTCTCAGGATGGTGTACGATGTCCTGACCTTTGGGCTTCCTGTACGTGGAAGTTGGGAAGGCAACACAGCTTCATGGGCTTTGACGGCCTGATGTGCATCCTGGGTCCTCTCACCTCCACACCTCCCCGACTTCAGTTGCACCTGTGCACTGATGGTTTCCTGGCCACAGCCCATTCTAGAATCCTGACCCTCATACCCATCTGCCTACAATGTTCTTCTACATTAGTGTCCCATAGGCTCAAAAAATATTTATTTGGCATCTACTCTGTGTCAAGCCATGTCCCAATCTGAACTTACTATTTTCACTCTCCTCAAAAGAAAACTGGATGAAATCTGGGGGCCTCTACCAGGGTTTTAGATTGGACTAAAGTTGGAAGCATCCCAGTGCCAAGTACTATCCAAAGCACCTTCACCTCTGTATCTCATTTAATCTTGACACTAATCCAATGAAATAAGAATCATTACTTCCACTTAACAGGTGAGAAAACATATACATAAAATAGGTATTGTCAAGATTTTTAGAGTTTAAAGACATTTCAAAAATATTTCAGGGAGTCGCATAGGATTACTATTTGAATAAATAGGAAAAATGACAAAAAATCATTGACTATAACTTTATAAAAGATAAGCTACGTTACATGAAGAAAACTTAAATGCATATTACCAAGTACGAGAAGCCACTCTGAAAAGGCTACATATTACATGACTTCAACAAAAAAAGTTTCCTTTATGAATGTAAACTGTTCTTTCAATTCAATAAATTTAGCTTTATGGAAAATCAATATTATCCTTATTTTTCTCATTTTGCTGCCAGTCAGTAAAAGTCTTTTCACAAGCCCTGAATTTGGGGACCATTCACTTGAGTTACTTGCTCAGAACTCCTGGACTATGAGAGCTTCATGGTGTTTGATAAAGAGCCAGGTTACACCTCTGTTCTCCACCCATCTTTCCAGATGCCCTGGATTAGGCAAATTAAATTATGTTGCCTTTCCTTAAAAGATGTGAAACAGAGCATCATGGAGCTCTAGCTCATTCAGGGGATTGCTTTATATCTAAAAAAAAAGATAACCTGTGGCCTTTTCAGAAAAAAGTAACCTTTGGGATATCCAATTTCTTCAGCGAAAAACTGTAATCTCTGGAGAAAAAATTATTTTTTCATAACTGTATTTTGTTAAGATTATAAATTTATTTATAGTATTATCTGAATAAATCAGAAATTAATGGAACAGAGCTTAAAATTTTAGTTTTCAGAGTAAACACAAAAATAATTTTTAAGTTATAGACTAAAGAAAACTTCTAATTTGTCAGAAACAGTAAAAATTTTTATACATTAAAAATTATATTTTTAAAACTATAACTAAATTTGGAAATTAAATACTACCCACTATCTCTTGATACCTAAATGTCCTTAAAGAAGTCAAATAATACTGCTTGCTAGACCTAGTCCTGTGGACTCGAGACTCATTAACACTAAAAAATATATAATTTAGGATTTGGAGTGACAGGTATATTATGCAATTAATTTTTTGTAATAAAATATCATTCAGTGAAGAAAGCAAGGCCAAAATCAGCAATCAAGGTGAAAGAGGTAGAAAGGTAGAAAGAAAACTATAAGCAGTGATGTAATTAACATATTTGGAGTTGTGATTATTTTTATTGTAATAATTATTTTGATTGGAGTTGTGATAATTTGGAGTTGTAACAATTATACTACATTTTTGGTCAAGTCAAAAACAACAGGAAAGATACTAGCTTGAATCAAATAAAATTTTTATTTTTGTAAGTCAAAAGATGAATAAATATCACAAGTCCTATTAATTCAAACTAATATCTTGCAATCCTCAGTGTATTTTAATCAGGTTTTTGGAAAACAGAGTGCTCATTTTTCTACATAGGAAAATCAAGGGGTCCTGTGACTTGGCTTTAGGCCTGATTATCACAGGGGAATCAACAACAGAACTAAGACTATAACCTAATACACTAACAGCTTTGTTAATTACACTAATCAGTAGCCCTCACTGAGCACCTACCACATATTAATAATACACGCCGCGCAAAGTTGCAGAAGTGTGTGTATTGGGAAGGTGTGGGGAGCGGGTGGTGGGAGAAGCAATGTCACACGTGTCACAGAAATCTGGATATTTAAAGTGTGACAAGCAGAGCATTTATTGCAAAGGCACAGGGAAAGATGGAAGACTACCTCTTTGATCTTCTACTTCCATTTTCAAGGTCAAGTGTTTGTTTCTAATATCAGCGGAAACTGTTTATTGAAAATGTACTGACTTAATCAAGTTGTGTAGTATAGAAGGCCCAGCAAAGCCAGGCTTAGCCAGCGGTTTCACATTTCAACAACCAAAGCATTTGCTGCCAGGAACTTTTCAGCTTAGTGAACAGTTTCATGAACTGACATTGTGGCAAAATATTAGCTTTAATAATGAACCTGCTAATTCTTCTTTCCTGACTGTCTTGTTCAATATTACATTCCCATTCCAGCAAATATGCCCTCAAATAAATATTTGTTGAATGAACAAATTAGCTGGAGTTTGCTCCTTGATTGTAGCATAATTCCTGCGAGATAAACTATGTTCACCATGCTTATTTATTATACATAAACTTTTAAACAAATAGCATATCATCATAATTTCATCAATTCTAACATCTTCCCCTACCAAATAACACCGTTGTCTCTCAGAGTTTTTAAAAAGTAAAACCCATGTAAAATATTAAATAAATAAAATGTTAGCAAATTATTTAAAATACAGGGTGAGGCAAAAGTAGGTGTACAGTTGTTCATATGGAAAATAATACAATAATCAATAAATAATAATACAAGAATAAACTGTGTGTTTTGTGTACTTAGAACTGTAAATCTACTTTTGCTCCATCCTGTATTTAAATATTCTTTCTATGAAACATCCTAATTTATATATTAATTTATATATCTTTTATACTAGAAATATAACAGAGCTATGAATATACAAAAATTCAGTTTCCTTTTATTGCCTGTAATACAGTACTGTATGGCTATTTCATAAAATTGCTGTAAGAATGGGTGAATTATATGAGAAAGGATTTTAAGTATTAAAAAGCCTATTCTAAGTGAAAACATTATTATAATAATTCTATATCTTTGTCCAGTTATAATACACAAGAATCATTTTATAAGGCTGCTTATATATCAACTTCCAAATAGTCAAATTAAAAATGTTTTAACCTATATTTTAGGCAAAAAAGAGAGTCTAATTGTAACATGTTACCCAGTGATTAAAAATAAAAGCATTGTCAATTTAAGTATTTCAACTGCCAGAGTTCTATAGGCCCGATAATAATTTTAAATAATAGTTACATTGTTAATTGTCGAAATAATATGTAATAGTCTTTTTTCTCCTCAATCGTTAAAATCTTATAAAGTATTCCGATAATAATTTATCACTAAGACAGGTATTTTTCTAAGTAATGTATCACCAAACCACATTTTGTTTCTGGTGTCATCTGCTGAAATCAATCCATGTTATAAAATGACACATTGGCTAAAAACTTGATAAACTTTGGAATGAAGTTCACTGACATGCAACTAAAAATAGACCCTTTTTAATTTTTTCAACAAATTGAATATGAATATGCTGATAGAAATACATTAGGATAATAGAAATTCACCCTACATTAGTTTTTAATGAATCTTAGATATCACAATTCTTTTATATTCCAAATTTTAATTAGTCTTCAAAAATAATAGCTACCACCCCTTGAGCATCACAACACACCCGATACTGTACTGAGCACCGTACCTGCTTTACTTCACAAAATCCTCACCGCAGCTCACGCAGTACTGTGCACACTAATTAGTATGCCCCTTGGACAGCAATGGAAACTGAGACGCAGAAGACAAGAAATTTGCTGTAAATAGAAAAACCGGGATTTAAATACCTCAGGTTATTATCTGAGTCCAAAGCCCATAGTCGTAACTAACCACCCAATTTTAAGAAAACCAAGTCCTAAATATGGAGAAGTAGAAAGTCAACAAAGTTAAAATACAAAGAAAGGTTGGCTATAGAGAAAAAAAGGTACTGCTAATCATTAGAGAGAGAAGGAAATGTAAACTACACCTAAGTCTTACAGATATATTTACAAAAAAATGAGACAAAGGAATTTTCTTTTCTTTTTTTTCCCCCACATGTAGGGTGTCTGCTCACAGGAAGGGCACGAGTTCTGTGTCCCTCCACGCAACGACCCCGAGTTCCTGTTGGGTGTGTTGTAAACAGAGGAGGGAATTTTCATTTTTAAGAAATTAGTTTCTTTTGACAGTATTTTAAAGATGATTTCAGAGAATACTCCCTTTCAGAGTTTCTTGCTGAACATGTTTTCAGTCTAGACTAAAAATTCAAGGTCTTTTCATCATCAAGTTTTTCACACCTGTAGAGTGGTTTCACAAAATAATGTGCACACTTTCTTAAAGCATTTAATAACAAGTTATCAAAAATCTGTGAAGAAAGAAAACACAGGTATTTAAGCTTTACACTGTCATTTCTCCTCGATGGGAAATTAAGTTATTTTCACATGATCAAAAAATTCATGACACAATTAAAACACAGCAAACAAGAGTCACATTTTATAAGGCAGCAATTATGTTCATGTGCTACCAGGATAATTGAAAGACAGAAGACATTTCATTCATTAATAACACAGAATTTCTTCTAGCAGGTTTCCTAGAGCTCATTAGATATTCCCTGGCTGATTCTCCTAAGTAATTAGATTTTAACAGGATTTTCAACAGATCAGAGCACTCTCCGTGGGTGCCAATGGAAGAGTCCCCCCTGGCCTTACCAGCAGGGCAGAGCAGATAACATCCAGACTGGGAGTTAATAGGACAATTACTGGCCTCTTTTAAATGAGTTACATTAATGCACTTAAGCTAAATGGCTCTGCATATGATTAAATATTAACATCTGCAAAATATGAAATGATATGCAATCAAGTTTTGTTGTTTTAATTTCCCCAAAGAAAGATTTCTATTGTTCACATAAATGCCTTTAAGTATAGTGTATTAAACATTTTTAGGGTATACTTGTAAAAAGTTGGAAACTATTCTTCTCACTTAAGAGTCCTAAAGTATACTGACTTTTAGGGTGCCACTTCTGGCTATGGTGGAGTAACTAAAAAAACAGACAAATATATAAAATGGTAGTTTTCAGACATTAGACAACAGGCAGCACAAGACAATGATCCCTGAGAGAAAGGAAAATACATAAGGTGGTTTCCCTGAGTTGAGAGACCCGGATGAGAGTCTGGGGTAGGCAAAGTGGCTGGAGTGCACAGGACAGAGTACCAGGGAGCACGGAGTCTCAGAGTACCGAAGAAGAGTGCCCTGAAGGTCTGCAGAGGGTACCCCTCAAGTCTTATCTTGAGAGTTGATCAGCACATGCACAGGAGAAAACTAGCCAAGGTGGGAAAAAGACCACTGGAAAAAAGCAGGCGGAACAATTTTCAGAGCTCACACAGGGCTGGAGAATAATTCACATTCCCAACTGTCAGAGTTTTTAAAAAATACCCACCAAAACACCTCATAACATATAAGACAAATAGGTAGAGAACGCAGACGATATTGTCTCAGTAGTAGGGGCAAATTAGCCCTAGACTAAAAGTTGCTCCAGTCCTACCTAAAAAACTTAAAGTCAAATCTGAAAAGAATCTATCTATTTCCAATTTATTTGAATGTCACAGAACAAAGCTGAAAAGTATTTACAAGAATACAAAAGAATCCAGCGCTAAGCAACATAAAATTCACAATGTCAGTTACCCAAATTCACTAGGTCATGAAAGAAGCAGGAAAACATGACCCGTCATGAGGAGAAAAAAATCAACCAAGGCACACAGAGCCCCAAATTAAACATCAGTCACCAATAGAAAAGAACAGTAAAACAGCTGTTGTAAGACGACAGAGAAAATCAGGAGCATGGTAAGGAGAGACATGGAAGACACAAAAATGACCCAAATCAAAACTTCTGAAGATGAAAAACACAATGTCTCAGATAGAAACTACACTGGATAGAATTAGCAGTGGTTTGACTCTGCAGACTGCAAAAAAGATGGAGAGAGCATCAGTGAGCTGCGGCACAACTTCAAGCAGCTTAATATGTGAGTAACTGAAGCCCCAGAAAGAAAAGAGAGAGAAAAAAATATCTGAAGATATAGTGACTGAAATTTTTACAGTGTTGATGAAAATTATATACCTGTGAAACATGAAGCTACACCAAAGCACATCATAAATTAAATGGTCTAAACTATGTTTGTTTTTAAATGCGCTTGAGATATACTTTAATTGCCTCTAGCAAAACCCAGTATATATTGGTCCAGACCTGATCCAAAGGTAGTCTTGTACTTAAATCCTATGATATTGGCCCATAACCTTGTCTAAGAATAACTTTCAACCTAATGCAAAGTCAGTTTTGCCATTAAGTATGAGGTATTTCAGAAGTTCTATCATGAATTCCATTCTTTACTTATTGATTTTATAAAGAGTTGCTTCCTATTCTTGTTGTCATTGTAAGGTTACTAGCCTTATACTCCAAAACATTACTATAAAATATCAAATTTGGCCCCAACACGTGCAGAGGCAGAGCCTGAACCAGACAAATACATGCTGACAAGCACTACCTCTATCCTTAATTGGCTTTTATTCATTGGGGTAAAATAGGGCATGCGATCAGTAAGAATCTTCCCACCTACAGGGGCCTCCCACAATCACCAGTTACTTAGTGGCAAGTTCACTTCTTCACACACCAGAGAGAAAAGATCCTATGTGCTCACAAAGAGGTGCTCGCCAGCTGTAACCATTCTTTCTATGAGAAACAAGCTAGAGGCTTTAGGGTTATATCATAAAGAAAAGCTTCCTGGTACTGGAATGAATTCAAAACAAAAATAAAGTTTTCTCTCTTTGTAAAGATTTTATTTATTTATTTTTAGACAGAGAGGAAGGGAGGGAGAAAAAGAGAGAGAAAGACATCAAAGTGTGGTTACCTCTCACGCACTCCCAACTGGGAGACCTGGCCCGCAACCCAGGCATGTGCCCTGACTGGGAATCAAACCGGCGATCCTTTGGTTCACAGGCCAGCGCTCAATCCACTGAGCTACACCAGCCAGGTTGAATTTTCTGAAAGTCTTAAATTCAGATTCTGTTATGACTAGCTGGTATAGATATGATCCTAGTGAAATCTGCCATGTACCTGATCTGTCTTTTCTGTAACTCCGTGAACACGTGATTGTTTGACATGATCCTCAAAATGTGTAGCTGAGCCACAAGTTCCACCGGCTCTCAGCGAGCAAAGCTCGGAGCATGTCTGCAGCCCCCAACAATGTGGTGATGTGCAGACAGCCCTTCTGCACTCCACTTCACCTCCCTATTTCTATTCGTTCATCTACAAGTTTAGTTCTGCGATTCTATTCTCTCTCATGGAATTTTCAAATGTCTGTGTCTTGCCTTATGAACTTTGAGCATTACAGAGTTCTCAGGACGAAACAGAACTTTTTCCAATCTAATGACACTTTATGGGCATTTGGAGAACTAGTTATTTTAAAGAATTCTTTGAATGAAGTAATCATTTCCTGAAAATTTTGACCAAGTCTGATCTTTATGTATCAAATTTGTCTTAAATATAGTATACAAAATAAGTTGTTAGTAAAGTATTTTTGTAAAACCAGGTAGAAAAGAATGCCTTGCATAATTTACTGAGTACTGTCCGTGGACACTGGGAAATGTTAGGATCACAAAAGTACATACAGATAACAAATCAGACTATGAGTCTTAGAAAATGGGTTGAATCGACTTGGCCGAATAGATTACATTGGTCACACTGAAATCCACATGAAAACTAGCATTTGCACAGAGCTCAACGAGATCAAATTTGCCTAAATGAATTGTAAGGGACTTTCATTTCCCTTTCCTTACCTCCTTTTGAGATTTTTCAGGGCTGTTTTACAAAATAAACTTGAATTACTTGGTAGTAAGCATATTAACAGATTAGATTGGTGCAGTGGACATTTAAATATGCCCTATTAACACACAGAGTGTTGAAACTAAGGAAAGACAAGGGGACTACACATGAAAGAGGGTAAAGGATAAAACTCCCATGGTCGAATGGGTGATTTTTGAATCCCCTTTAGAAAGCAGAACTAAAACCTATGAGTTGAAATTACAGGAAGACAAGCCAGGCCCAATATAAAAGACTAAACTTTTTAAGCATCTGAGCTAAATGAAGATAAAAGATCTAGTGTCCCATCACTCCAAGTGTGCAAACATCCACTGATCACTTGGCAGGGACTGTTTAGATTGGATTCAAGTGTTGTACAGGAGATGGGACTAGACAGCATTGAAAGACCTAATCCTTAAGTCTTTCTCAACATTCACCAGATCTGACTCTATGATCCTAAGTGCTTTGGTGGTTATTTAAGGAAATTCTTTTGTATTAATATCTCCATAGGATGACTATAACACCTGTCCCTTTACTGTATATAGGAAATATGAAACCAGAAAAGACCTAAGGTAGTTCTGGTTCTATCACTAAATTGTTGGATGACTTTACACCAATCATTTACCATTTCTTGGTTTTGGTTTTTCATCAGCAAGTATGACCTTGTCTCAAAAGTTCACTCCACTTCATAGAGTTCAATTCTCCAAGTCTCTGACTCTTACCTATATGTCAGCCTAGCACCTTGCTAGAATAGCCAAAAGATGTCTCCAGCATTCTGAAAAATATAAAATCTCTGACATTATAATTCCATGTTCCTGATGTGGGAAATCCTACACTCATAACTAACTTCTACCTGTTTGCCCCACCAATACCCATTTATAATGGCCAATCAATCACAGAGGAGAGTCCTGGAAGCTTCTTTAGTTATCAGTTGTCTTCACACACCAGCTCAAACATTCAACTTGTGGATTGTATTACTATTACCAAAAGGTGTTACATCCCTGGTAAGAATCCCATTGCCCCTGCTCCCCAAGCAACTCCATGTGCTATAATCCTAAGAAAAAGCAAATAGATGAGCTCGGTTTTTTTAAAAAATTGACATTACAATATTTTAAAGTATTAGTTGTATAGTTTAGTGCTGCTTCTAAAATAATAGAAAGCATATTACTAAGAAACATGTTAAATGAATCACTTTGCGAACAATGCCAAATGCAGCACAGAGAAATACCTGAAACTAATTCTTACAGCAATGCATCACAATGGACTGTCTGGTCATTTGCCTACACCGAACTCTAGGTTGCTAAATTCAGAACTAATCTCTTTAAACTGAGAAAACTGCTTCATGTTCTCTGTCCTATGTCTACTTTGTAATATTCTTTTGTACTCAAATTAGAGATGGGCCTTTATAGATTGCTTTCTTCTATTAACCTTTCATGCATGTGATCCAAAAACTCTGCTTCAAAAACATAGGGTAAAACTGAACTCTTGATTTCTTGCTAGAGGGTTGGCTGGTTGTAAAATCTAGTTTCTGAATGTTTGAAATCATCATGGAAAAATCAACATTTCTTGTTGTGTAATGCCCACATCTTGCTATTTTCTGCCTCCAAAGGATGTTGTTTTCTTAAGGGGATGAGGCTACAATCATTACCCAGCTTTCCTATCTGTCATCCAGAAACACTCAGGTAAGGAAAAAAGAATCTAAATAACAAGAAAAGTCTACCCTCAGGGAGGGAGGTGGGGAGCTCAGCGGGGGTGGACTGGGACGGGAGTAAAAGACAGAAAACTGTACTTGAATAACAATAAAAAAATAAAATAATAATAATAATAAAAGAAAAGAAAAGAAAAACTTTTTTTTAAAAAAAGAAAAGTCTGCCCTCAGTAACTATGAGATTCAGAAATTAATAAAAATAATGACATATGCATGGCATGTCAAACATTTCAACATATAAACCTCCACATCACTTGATGTACTGATAACCTTATGAGGTAACATAAGGCATGAACTGCCATTCACAGAAAGGAAAAGTCGGATGGAAATCACTTGCCTCGTCACACAATAAGTTTGCTGTGGACTGAACTGTGCCTCCCTCCCCACTCCACAGTTCCTATGTTGAACGCCTGATGGGGAATGTGACTATTTAGAGAAAGGGCCCATGAGGAGGTAATCAAAGGTAAATGAGGTCAGAAGGGTGGGGCCCACATATGATAGGATTAGTGTCCTTGTGAGAGGAATCTTCACTCCATCTCTCTGAGTGCATGCAAAGAAGACGTGAGGGCACAGAGCAAATGGTGGCTGCGTGCACACCAGGACGAAGCCGTCACCAGGTCCCAGCCATGCTGGCACTCTAATCACCCCCTCATAGCATCCAGAATGGTGAGGAAATAAGTGTCCATTGTTTAAGCCATCCAATCTATAGTATTGTTTTTTATTGCAGCCCAAGCTGGCTAAAAGAGAGCTAATGATCATGAAACTTCTCCTAGAGCCAAAGTTTCCTAACTCTCAGTCTTCTGCTGCATTGATACTGTACAGTGGCCGGCACTGAAGTACTGGGAATGATCACATATTTATAGCAATTTTTCCTGAACTTATTGTGGCTGCCCCAAGAGCTGCTGTCTCTTCATTTTCCATCAAATAATAGTATTGCTATCCTGAAGATACCCCTCAGAGGGGAAAAATGGGATCATCATCATAACTGTGAAACGAAACTTGTGGCTCTCTCCCTAGCAATAAACTTTTGAACTGATTCCTCTGTTGAAAATTTCCACCTGTTATTGGGGAATGATTTTTTTCTTATGTTCAATGTTTCTTTGCATGAAGAGAGCTAAGGCCTCTCTCTTTCCGTCTTACACATTAGCCTCTAATTGGTACAATAACATTTGTAAAGACGAGCTGCTCATGCTCCAACAGGCTCAAC
>PVKM010038391.1:0-14127 GCA_004027735.1 Carollia perspicillata
AGAATTAGGTTAACCACTTCCATCAAAGACATGTCCGTGCATACGTATAAACGTAAAAATCAACTCTTGCTCACTTTTTTCTCTTCTCTGACTTGCTTTTCCCCCTCATGTATCTTAAATCTAATTGCATTCTAAGGACCGAGTCCATTTTAATTGAAGAAATACAAGAGCTGTCTAGGATTTGCTTTTCTTCATTTTTTGTTTCAGTTGGCCAGCAGTTCAAAGATTATTTGTTGAAAAACATGCAATTCATATCTTTTCATTATAGCTAATACAGCAATCCATGTATACCTAGACTATTGTAGTTTTCATGATTTTTTTTACCATTCTACCTGTCAGTATATGCATAAGGTGTGTCAGATGTGGACTGCTCACCCCAGGCTTGGTTTACTAGGGAACAGTGTTACTAGTTTGGGTGGAATGTAATTCTAAGTTCAAGAATATAGGCCCAATTTTGTTTTGCTTCAATTCCATGTTCTAAGTCCTTGCTCCTCTGGTTTTCCTCATTTAATTTTTATTCTGCTTTAATTGTTTTTGGTTGTATGCCTGACTGTATTGCTACTTCTTAGTTTCCATTTTGTTTTTGGTTTTCTGCTTCAGTTGAGGGTCTGAAGACTGCTCTCTCTCTTTTATAGTCCAATCCTCTGTTTTAGGATCTAGTTCTCTTATCTAGGTCCCTGAGCCAGCTGTCCTTTTTACTTTTTGAGAATGTCTTGATAAGAAATGCGAGGATCACATGTTTTTTTTTCTTTTTTTGTTTGTTCACTTTTGTTATTTTGTTTTTAGCGTCAGTTTTTAAAATATTTGTTAAAACTTTTTCTAAACTAAGTAACATAACAAGTCTTAGCAGTAGTTAATCTGTCTTTGCCTGGGGCCACCAAGCTCTCAAGAGGCAGGTTTTGGACATGTGGCAAGTTCTTTTCCTAGGGATTTATTAGTTCAAGTTCATTTATACAGAAGGAATAGAATTTCTAAGAACAGAAATTCATCCTGCCTTACATTTCCCGAATTCTGGTGTTAAACTTTCCCAAATGTATCTTAAAGGTATTCTGAAGGCATAGGCGATGATCTGTAAAGTTGGAATAGAATTGCTATGAGGTGCTCCTCAAGAAGAGAATAAATAAGAGCTGAACATGTTGTAGATTTTTGTTTAAAAAAAACAAATTTAAAGGATTGTTCTCATTCTAACAGTGACTTTCTGTTAGCAGCATCTAAAATATGTAAATATTTGGCCATCACTCAGAATTTATCTCAATAGAAATAGACTTTATATTTTAATTCAGATCTAAACCAGAAGTTGAGAAATCAAGGTAGACAGTTCTTTAATTAGCTGCTGAAATTATTGACAGCCTGAAAATTCCTCAACAGCTTAACTTTAAAGATGGCAGGAAAAGGATTAGTGAGCTCTTGCACACTGTAGCAGTGTGTAGTTTAGCACATGACGTGTCCAAGGAAAAAGCAAGTGTTGGGTAGTTTTGGACCTCAGAAGTACCTGTTGTGAATAGCAAAGATATGTTTCTAGGTTTACAAAGAAAGACTTGTCAATGGTGAATTCCACAGTGTGTGTACATATGGAATTGCTAGTCAAGTAACATAAAATCTGTTTTTTGTACTTTAAAGGAAAAAAGGAAAAGTAGTTTTTAGAGCGACATCATTTAAGTATAATCTTTGGAACTAAGATGTTTTTTCCTCATTGGGCTTAGAGCTTTTGATTTCCAAGATTCCAGAATTTTTTGTGTATGTTTGTATGTGTATATTTGTTTATTTTTGGCATTAATGCTTCTTTAAATTTTATTACTTCTAAAAGAGTTTATTTGAGCAAAACTCAGTTCGAGTCAGGTAAGGCCAAGCCAGAAGTAGTTAGGAACACTCCCTAATACTTTATTCTTTGGAGGAACCAAACACCATAGAAATAAAATGAATGGTGTGTAACATGTAGAATGGGTTTACAGGTTAACTATTTGAAAAAGTAAGTATTTGAGTGCCATTTTTCACCATGTGGTTTAACAAATGAGTAGCATATAAATTAGACTTTCTCTCTATTCTATAGATTGGTTTAATAAAACAAATTGAATGACATTTGTGAATCACATAATTTAATACATAAAGTCCTCTCTAGGAATAAATTGGGCTAGCTTTGTTTATGTTCAAGAAGTACCCTCTATAAGATAAGTCCAGATTATAACATTTATATTTTCCTTTTCCTTATTACACAGTATTGCCCTTTCTCTTCCTCATATTTTCTTTTTAATTCCTTTCTACCTTTCTAGATAAAAGAAAGCAAATAATTGGAATTTCTGGGCCTGAGTATGTGGATTTTTAACAAACAAACTCTCCAGGCGACTCAGATGTAAATCAGGTTTTGAGAGTCATTGATATCTAGGAAGGGACATTACTAGAGAAACTCGGGAGAAAAACATTGCCATGAAAAACTATTGGCTGATTTAAGGGATGAAGAAGGGAACTAAGTCAAAGTTTTCAAGCTTGACTTTTCTGCAAAGATCATCATTTTTTAAAAAAGTTTGAAAGGGAGCAAAGAACATTAATTTTCTTTTTGGTTTTTATTATAATTTTTATTTGCCCCATATTTTAAAAAAAATTTTTGACTTGAGAGAGAGAGGAAGGGGGGGAGAGAGAAAGAGAGACATCATTTTGTTATTTCATTTATTTATGCATTCATTGGTTGATTCTTCTATGTGTCCTGACCAGGGATTGAACCCACAACCTTTCGTATCAGGATGATACTCCAGCCAAACTGAGCTATCTGGCCAGGGCCTGTTCCACCCTTATATCTTTTATATATATATGGCAAAGTGCTTATTTTTGTGTCTGTTAAAAAGGTTCCTAAATTATTTGAAAGATAGAATGGAATTTCTAAAGCTTCTAGGACACAGGTGGCAAACACAAGGCCCACAGGCTGAATCTAGCCCCCCACCTTGTTTTATCCGGCCCTGCACCTTTTTTCCACCCTGAGGCAGCACCAAGCTATCGTGTAACTAACTGTTAAGGTGTAGTTACATTTAATATGGTCCTAAAATTATATCCAGCCCTTTGAAAGGCAATGGTGAGGCTGATGTGGCCCCCAGTGAAAATGAGTTTGACACCCCTTGTCAAGGAAGTAGCTTACGGGTTGGAAAAATTAGGGCCAATCAACTGAGGTCAAAGGTAAAATGACTGAATAATTTATAAAAGGCTTTTAACATTGAATAACTTTTATTGAATTTTAGAGTTTTGCCACTTTATGACAGTCCTATTGAGACTCAATCAAAAGTTTATTTTTTCAGCAATATGTGTATAATCTCATATTCTGGATTCTGAACTTGTTTTTATAATGCTTAATTTCTGTTGTGTTAAAATGACTGAAAATTCAACATTTCATAGGTGAAGAGCAGTGTGTATTTTTTGTCTTTTGGTTTCCTACGTCCAGCGGTGCAGTATAAAATTACTAAATGTGCTCTTCCTTTTTTATGCAGGACCCGTGGCTGTGGGACAATTTCATCGGTCATTCCGGCGAGATAGTCTGTCTCCTTATTCCTACGTATCAACTTCATCCCACAACCACAATGCTTTCCCTCTGAAAGGTTTAGATCGGACCCCGATTCCTCCTAGAACATGGCAGAACTCCCTTGGAATGCACCCAGGACAAGTAGAAACGTCTCCCACTTATTCAGATAAAGGGGTTCCATTTCCTGTACTGCAGAGGTTTCCAGCTGAAGTCACCTATACCCTGCAGCCCAGCACCACATCTGTACACGTTCAGCAAGGTCCTCAAACAATGGTCAGCTCCTCCCAAAAATATAGTAACTACACACCCTCAGCACAGTACTCCCAAGCCTACTATCCAACAGGTATGAGAAATTCAAGTTCACTGGCTTCTCTTAAGGTACTTTATAAGCAGCACTTATATTTTTAAATGCATTTCTTCATGCTTAAACAACAATACTAGGAATATACACCTAAGAAATGTCAAAGATTTCTCATCAAGACATTTTTAAGTAATATATAAAATTTCACATGTTCTTAAGGGTTGTGAAATTCTGTTGGTGTATGTTTTTAGTGAGACTTGTATCCTCGAAGTATGTCCTAGTAATGAAATTAAGACTTAGTACACTGAAACCTGCTACAGCTCTGTCCTTGGTGCAGAACTGTTTTTTTAAAAAAATTACATCCATATTAAATATCTAATATATTTTTAGTTTTATAGATGAGATTACCTCATAATGAAATCATTTTATTATCTCAGTAATGAAGTTTAATAAGAGAGCATGCTCTCCATCCCTTAAAGCTAAATTATATTCTTTAAGTAAAAATGTGATGGCATGGTTTGACAGTATAGTCTCTGCAATGTTAATTCCAGCCAACTAAGAACTGGGGAACCGCAGAGAGGAGAACTTGACAATGACAAGTGACTTAGATGTCAACCAAGGGCATTGAAGACATACTGGTAGATATCAAGCCCCTAATTGGGAATCCTTATACTAGTGATCATCTTAGCTTATAGGGTCTTTTTTTCCGGGGTTGGGGGGGAATAACGTTTTTGCGAGGTAATAGCCTTACCATTTTATTCAACTGTATATTCTGTTTTGCAGAAGCACCATAGCTGTAGTGTATGTTTCATCATTCAGTGTGCTTTACACAGTGGTAAATGGGCAAGACAGAAACAAGACAAGGGTCAGGGCTTTCAGAAAATACCGGGAGAGAAGAAAGGAGCATTCCTTTGCTCTATGAATTAAAACTCTAGAAGTATTAATTTACTCACAATATGTAGATCTGTAAGCAATCTCTAGAGGTATTTGTTAGACTGTTTCTCTCAGGTAGGATGACATTAAAAGCTAAAATAAATGGAAGGAGTGTAATTAGATAAAGGAATTAAATAATTTGTTGCCTTTTAAGAGTTACAAATTTGGTAACTATTCTATTTGTAACAATAGTCACTGTTTTCTAGCTATAATATCCAACTATATTCTTTTACTATGGGATCATTGCATTCTACCTAAATATAGTTATAAAAGGGATTGCTTTATTAAAGCAATTATTAAACTTTAATAATATTAAAATAATAAAACCAGAGTTTAAATTAAATTGGATTTTATAGATTTTTTGAGCTACTAATGTTTTCATGGGTGGATTGAGAAGAAAAGGGGGAAGGGATCATATGGAGTAAGGGTGATTTAGCACTTTTAATCATTTTGCCTAGTCGAAATTAATTTTTTTATCTTTTTATATAGAAAAAGGTTGAGGCCAAGTATTTTTCCAGATGGTCAGCTAGTTCACGGAAGAACAAAAATATATATGTGATCTTTAAAAACAGAAGATAACGAATTTCATGTTATAAGTTACATATCTTATATATAGCAATTCAAATAGGGTCAGATTTTTATTAGTGACTTTAACCCAGTATTTTCATAAACAAATTAGGCATAGCTACCAACATTATAATTTCGGCTGCATTCCCTGGATTCGTGGAATACATACATGCAGTCTGTGTCTTCCTAACACCTGCTTTATATTCTCTGGCCCGTAAACTAGACAGTAACCTTACCTCCCCTCCTTTTACCAATAAATGTTGCTGTTTCCTTTCCTAACCCCACTCCAAACCCTCTTCCTTAAACTTTCACTAAAGACACAAAAACTTCTGGGAAGTTGAAATTTGGAAGGATTGTAGTAGGGAGATGTGGAAATGTGCTTGGCCTTCCAATTTTGAATTTCGGAGGCCTTTTTAATGGACATATTAGGTACCGTGGTTAAGTTCTGTGTTGCCATTAGTCCTACACTTAAGGTAAAGCTGGTTATAGTCTGGCTCAGGAGTCAGACTGGCCCGTGTGATGTTGTTTCTATGGGAAAACTATTCCAAATTCCAAACCATCTTCTTGGAAACTCCTAGTTCTAAATTTTATGAGAACCAGTTACATAGTATTTATCAGAAAACACTACAAACAGTTAATATTATTCATTCATTATAGAAATACTATTTGTTAAATTATTAGGAATTTAGGATATGTTGTTTTAAAATATTTTGTTAGCTTGGATATAAATTTATAAATTGAAAATCGTCTCCAAGAGTTCAAGGTAAAGACTAGGAAAGAAACATTAAAAGGACAAGTAAGTGCTGCTGCTGTTTTGATAGTATACAGTGCATATAAAATAGAATCTTGTGTTGTCTGAATTTTTTGTTTTGTCTTCTTTAGTAGGGATCATTGAAATGATTACAGAGTTTCTGAGGTTATGAGAATAAGAAACCTCATGATCTCATGAAGACTTCTAATACATAGAGTAGTTCTGTGATATAATGGAGGCAAACAGTTTTGAGCATTCTGAAGTACTACATAAACAAAAAATTGTACTGTTAAATACAGAAGACCTACTGTGAAAAAGAAAGCGCCATAAAAATACTGTATAGGTACTTAATTCTTTCAAACCTGAGGTAAAGGACGCAAAAAGTAATAAGCAATTTAACCAATAACTTATAAGTACTTACTTATGAAGAGTGTTGCAAATAACTTTCCCAAAGTTAAACAGAATATTATTCTCAGAGGCAGGGTAACAAGCACTGCCAAACCCACCTGTGTGAGTCCTAATAAAGTAACTAATTTTGGAAAATGATCATACTTAAATCCTTTCAAAGTGAGTTATAGGACTTGAAATTTTGATCAAATTTGAGTAAAAAACAGCATCCAATTTCATTTGACAATTACTTATGTTCAAAATAAACTTTGATCTGGAATAGCCAGTAAATTTTGAATTTTGTTATATTTCATAAATTAATTTCTCTGGTAAAACCAAACATGAAGACTAAAAAATTGTCATCAGACTGACTTATAAAAGGACTCATCTGAATTACTTTTTACATTTTTCATTCCTCTCTTAAGTGTATGTTTTCTCTACTAACTCACTTACATTTTTTTCCCTCTTATCAGCCCTCCAAAGACAAAATGTGGTAGATCCAGTATTCGTTGATTCCTTTTACTTTTGCCCTACCTTGAATTCATTTTTTCCCCCTCTGATGTCATTTTCACAATGTGCTGCTGTAATTTAATTTCCCTTTTTAATAAAAATTTCATTTTAGACCACTTTACTCATTCTCCATATATGTGAACAAATATAGGAGTATTGATATGTTCATATTTCTATATGGGGAGAGTCCCGTATTGAGGAGTTCTTCTCCTGTGACTAATATTATAATGCTGAATTGACTCCAAATCAACTTTGCCATTTTTCCAAGTTAAGTTTTAAGCCCAAAGCTGTGATTAGCAATTTGTAGATGCCCTTCGTGTCATATTTTATTTAATAAATATTTATATATAGCAATCACTGCAACCGGGCACTGTTCTGAGCACTTTTTAAATATTAATTCACTCAATCGTCACAACAACCTTATAAAACAGGAAGTATAATTACCCTAATTTTATAGATTAGGGAACCGAAGCACAACTAGGCAGAGGCAGGGCAAACTGCCTCTGTCGTCCATTCTTTTGGGCGCTGTGCCCTGCTGCCCACCTGCCTGCCTCCCAAACAAAGGTGTAAGTTTTGTTTTGCTTTGCCTTTGAGGGACTCTTTCCTGGTGTATCTCTTCCCCAGAGTTAGTCAGTCCTACAGAGGCTGGATAACAGAGATTGGCAGAGGGACCTTTCCCTCTATGCTACTGGTGGCAGCAGGACTGTCCTGGGTCATTGGCTCACCTTGTTCAAGCAGAGAGAACACACTTCAGCTGTTAGAGTGGGAGGTCCTGTTTGGGGCCTCTGAAGAGGGGGGGCTCCCTTTTAATTCGTTTCCACATCTGCTCACACCTAACATAGTGCTTGGCTATGCTGGGTCCTTAATAAATAATTTATTGAATGGAATGAAATAATTCTGGTCTCAGCTTTGCAGTTAATCATCCACCATGACCTTCAGTGGATTATTTCATATCACTCAGCTTCAATTTCCCTTTCTGTAATGTGGCAACAGTTGTTTGGGTCAGGGGTTAAATGAATTAATGTATATGAACAGACCATAAAATTTAAAACATTATACACATAAAGGATGAAATAGTTTAAAAGTTTTCTTTTTAAAAAAATATTTTATTTATTTATTTTTAGAGAGAGGGCACAGGAAGGAGAAAGAGTGGGAGAGAAACATCAATGTGTGGTCGCCTCTCATGTGTCCCCTACTGGGAACTGGCCTGCAACCCAGGCATGTGCCCCGACTGGGAATCAAACAGGTGACCCTTTGCTTCACAGGCCTGTGCTCAATCCACTGAGCTACACCAGCCAGGGCTAAAAGCTATCCTTCAAACGAGCCTAGATATTAATACTTGAAAGGCTAAGTAATTTGTAATAATATATATTTTCTTCCAAGGTACATATGATCTTTAAATTTTTTATTGAAAAATATATATCATTGTTTAAAAAATTTTTTGAGTTGACTCTTGGGCAAAAAGTTGCTTATCACTATAAAGTACATTTACATTCTAAAATTTGATTGTTAGGCTTCTAATCCTACATAATGTACAGAAATGCAGAATCTGGAGTTGTAAAGAGCGTTCCGATGCTCAGGGAGTCGGTGTGGTTAGTTTCTCTGAAAAGGCCTGATTTTGTTCTTATGGAAAGAAGGATTTGGCATAGATACACCAGGGAGTTCTCTTTAGCTGCCAGGAGAAACTAAACAAAAACACAATTACTATTTGCCTTACTTTTTATTGAGGTAAACAATACATCACCTAGAATTTACCATTTAAGCCATTTGTTGTGTACAGTTCTGTGGCATTGAATACATCCACATCGCTGCACTAGCGTGACTACCGTCCACCTCCAGAACGTTTTCTCCTTCCACAACTGAAACTCCGTAACACACTGACTTCCCATTCTCCTCTTCTAACTCCTGGCAACCACCATTCTCCTTTCTGCCCTGAAGAATTTGACAACTGTAGGAACCTCAAGACTCATACAACATTTGTCCTCTTGTCATGGGCTTATTTCACTTAGCATAATGTCTTTCAGGTTCATTGATGTCGTAGCATATGTCAAAATTTCCTCCCTTACTAATGCCGAGTGGTTTTCCATTGCATGTATGTGCTGCGTTTTGTTTATCCATCCAGCTGCTGACAGTGTCCTGCTTTTGCCCTTCGGCTCTTTGAATAATGCTGGTACATGGGTGCACAAGTGTCTGTTCTGCTTGCAGTCCTTTTGGGTGTGTGCCCGGATGACCTTTTCTTCACCTCATCATAAATGAGGAGATGTTGGGGTTCTAGTTGCTCTCTTGAAACTAAATTTATCAGTAGGGTGTTTTTCCTTTTGAGCATTTATATCGGGCATATTCTCACTGTTGACACTGTACTGCTCTGGAGTGGATTCAAGTTCAAAGCATTTAAATTACGTATTTGAGTTACATTCATAGGATAAAGTGTATGAACTTATTTTTCTAACCTATAGTGGGGATGAAAATTTTTACCTTTATTTTTTTATTTGAAAAAGTTTACCTTTGGATAATTTTTAGTAATCTGGCTTTTAAAAAAAAATACTAGAATTGTTTTAAAAATGTAATCAACTTTATCTGAAATAGAATCTTGTTCATTATTCTACTTTTTTATCCTAATTGCAATTTAATTGGCTTACCACTGCCTTCAGGAAGACATCGGAAGTTTTTTATGCAGGAGAACATGTTTTAGGACATAGTAATAATCTCATAATAACACACTAGATTAATTTGGCATGTATCAAGGAGATAGTTGCATTTCTATAGCTAGGTTTTTGTACTCAGTAAGCATACTAGTACCTGGCTTTGTTCTATTTTGTTGACTATACGAAGTAAGACTGCACTGATAAGGAAATAGCCATTGAGGAATCTTTTTGGATTATCTATTCAAGTCCTTTTTTTCATGAGGTACCTTTCTACTTTCTGTTTGTTACTGGACACTTTATTTATTTTTAAAGATTTTTAATTTAATTTTTTTAGAGAGAGAGGAAGGGAGGGAGAAAGAGAGAGAGAAACATAGATGTGTGGTTGCCTCTCATGCACCCTCAGCTGGGGGACCTGGCCTGCAACCCAGGCCTGTGCCCTGACCAGGAATCAAACTGGAGACCTTTCTGTTAGCAGGCTGCCAATGCTCAACCCACTCACCCCACTGAGCCACACCAGCCGGGACATTGTTGGACCCTTTAAAGGCCATTTCTTTATTTTGCCATTTCCTTAGATACCAAAATCAGCTATCAACTACAAATATTTTCTCTGTTGTACATTCAATTTATATCTCCAAGAAATAAAGTACACTAAGTACACTTTATTTTAAAGTACACTTTTAACAACTATTTTAAATGTGTAGTTGTTAACCACTGGAGTCAGATATAGCAATATCAGATAATTAACGCTAATACTTTTCATTGATTTGTTGATAATGAAACACTTCTGACTGAGTCTTTTCCTGCCACTAGGGGGCTTGGTTTTCCTTAGCTGCTAAAATTCTAGGATAAAAGTCTGCTGGGGTTTTTTCCCCCAGAGTTTTGGCAAATCCTGCAGACCTCTCCTCGATGTCTGGCTTTTGTTCACTTAACTTATTTCTTAGGATATTTATGCTTTCAAATGTCCTGGAAAACCAAATTCAAATCTGAAACACTTTAACCGTACATTTGAATAATCTCTAAGGATACAGTGTGAGAACCTGTTGTCGAACCTATATTGGAAGTGACAACAGCTTGAATTTGTAATATTTGTAACTGAACTAGAATTTTGCCCATTATTTCAAGGTTTTCCTTTCATGTGAAAAATTTAAAAGCTTTAAATGGGACATTGATATAATAAGAAAATACTTATATCTAGTATACCTTTATAAACTTCTGACATTTTAAATATCATTAGTCAATACTGGAGAAAGAGTCAAATGCACTTCAATGCATTTTTACAATCTTTGAGTTAATTTACTTTCAAAGATTATGGAATGAGATTACTTAGTAATTTTATTAGCATACTGGAAATATGAAAAATATGGACATTAAAAGAGAAAGTTGCATCTTATAATAAAGACACCTTAAAAATATTCAAGTAGAGCCCTGGCTGGTGCAGCTCAGTGGATTGAGTGCTGGCCTGCAAACCAAAGGGTCGCAGGTTCTATTCCAGTCAGGGCACATGCCTGGGTTGAGAGCCATGTCCTCAGCCGGGGGCGCTCAAGAGGCAATCACACACTGATGTTTCTCTCCCTCTCTCTCTCCCTCACTTCCCCGTTCTCTAAAAAGAAATACAATCTTTAAAAAAATATTCAAGTAGAGTTCAAGTAAAATTAAAATGTACATTTTAGGAAAAAGAAGAGATTAGGGAATTATTGTATATTCAAGGGCATGTGCTTTGGAGTTTGATTAGTGCACCTATTACTACCAGCTTTGTGGCTTTTAGTAAGTTATTTAATATGTCTGAGCTTCAGTTTCCTTATTTTTGTAAAGTTATGTCAATACCTCGTTCAGTCATTTGGATTAAATGAGACGGTATGTGTAAAGCACTGAGTGCTGTGCCTGCAATGCGGTAGGTGCTCAATAAATGCCATCCTCTGCTTCATCCAAAGGTGCAGTGCAGTAACTGATTCTCACTCATTCCGGAGAGTCTGTCTCTGGAAAACAGGAGACTCAGTCTATTATTAAGACTGCATCTGTAAGTGTAACTGTCCCCATATAAAGAATTCAGTCTTTTCATGGTATCATAGCTATAAGAGTATGTTAGGAAAAATGTATTTTTTTTTTAGTTAAAATAATAGCAGTTAGCTGTTTATTTATCAATTGCTTACTGTATGCCAGTACTGTTCTAAGTGCTTTGTGCATATTAACTCATTCATTCCTCACAACAAATATGTTAGATAGGTACTGTTATTATCCCTGTTTTAATTGGATGCAGGAATTGAAGCCCAAAGAGATTTACCTGCTCAAATTTTTGCAGCTATTAAATTTTTGGATCTGGGCTCCAAAGCCAGGCAGTCTCGACACTAGAATCCGAATTCTTATCCACTTGTCTAACAGGGGTAAAACATTTCTTGCATAGATCTCACTGGATGCATTGTGTAATGATAGAAATGTTTGGAGAGTATTTCATACTTATTTTATCCTTAAAAACACATTCTCCTCCAAATGTTTGGTACTGTTAAAATGATTGAAATAATTATTTGGGAATTCCAAATATGTTCTGATATTTTCAACAAAAAGAAATTACCTTTAATAAAAATAACTGGTGAGAAAAGTAACAAAATGTTTAGGTGCTAAAGAAATCATTTATAAAAGTAGATATGACACTTTTAAGTGACTTTTAAAATAATTTATTATCATGTTTTCAACAAACAGTAGTGCCTAATTGGACTAAGTGTATTTTATTGCACCCACAAAGGAAAGCTTTTTTTCTTTTTCAAATATGAAAGAGGAGAGTACCTTGAACGCTGTAGAGGTTTAGTCTGGCTGACGGATTTTCCGTTTTGGACTCGTTCCAGCTGTGTTGCAGTGTTGCTCTCCTTCTGCCCACATGGACGCTCTCAGTAGTTGTGTTGCTCCCACTGCCTCTACCTATGCCCACTGCAACTACTTCCAGGTAAGATCTTGGAACAAGGGACGTAGACTCTGTGTATCGGGTGCAACAGTATCGCAGAATTTCAAGGTGTAATTTTATCTTAATGAGCAGCCAGAGGTAAGCTGTGGATTATGGCCTCAGTTTTCTCAATTCTAAAAAAGAGAGTTAATGTGAGTGATATCTGAGGATTCTTCTAGGCCTGCACTGTCCAATATAGTAGACAGTAGCCACATATGCTTATTTTAATTAAAATCAAATACAATTTATGCTTCAGTCACACTAAGCTCATTTCAAGTGCTCCATAGTCTCAAAAGGCTAGTGGTTACCAAAATCGTACAGCACAGATAGAGAACATTTCCAGCATTGTGGAAAGTTAGTTAGAATAATGCTATTCCAGACTCTTCCATGGTATAATGAATACCAGATGGACTCTAAAAGTGTATGTCACCAAATGACAGATTCTTCCAAGATGGTATAGATAATTACTTTTTTTAAGGAGAAAAAAAATGATGTGAAAAAAGAGAAATATAAGGGCTGGTCCCCTTCAGCACCCATGTTGTAAACAATGCACTTCAATTATCTATTATCTTCTCATTATTTATTATGAAACAGTTGTTTTAGGCTGATATTTCTAGGATAAAATAAAATTGTATGCTTTGTACTTTATGCTATAATTGCTTAAAGATTGGAATTATGTGTTTGCCTTCGGTATCATGTAGCCAAGTCAGCTTCTGTTCTTAAGAGAATATCTTATGAGTGGCATCCCCATACTCAAAAGCACATACATTCCTTTTTCAATTTTTTTTTTGAGAAAAAGAACATTCTTTTTTGTTTTTTTGAGAAAGTCTACATGGGAAGTCAAATTATAATCAGATTGTTGTTTGGAGAGTATAGAATCAGATCAAGGGGGCTTCGTTGGGCGTTGTTAATGGCAGGTGCCATCAGCCATGACAGTCCAGTCCATTTATCTTGACGAGAGGGACAAACCTGTCACACAGTTAGATGTTTCTGTTTGTGAATCCAGACACTCTCTCTGAATCATTCTGGTGGTACTCTGAACTGTTCATACCTTGATTATGTTGGTCTTAAGTCATTAGCAACATCTTTAAAGACCTTTTCTTACTACAAGGACAATGCATGTTTATTGTAGGAAAATAAAGCTAAGCAGACATGAAATTTTAAGATGGAAAGAAAGGGGAAGTATTTCCGATGCCATTCTGGAAGCAGATGCAGTGAGCTGGGCGGTAGGTGTGAGAGGCAGTGTGCGGGGATGGTCAGCTTGTTGTTTGGTGCAGGGGTTAAGAGCAAGAGCTGCTGAGTCAGGCAGCCCCGAGTTTGAAGCCTGGTTCTCTCAGTTATTTCAGTGCAACTTCGTGTAGATTATGAAGTTTCTCTGAACTTCAGTTTCGTCATACGGAAATGGAGATTCTCACATTTCATAGACTTCTCGCAATGATTAAATTAAATAACATACGTGAAGCACTTTTCCCATGCTTGGCACATAGTGAGAACTCAATAAATGGCGCTGTTGGCTGTACTAAATTTGCTTGATGCTTAAACCATTCAATTTGCATTATTTGGCATTAGTGTTCTTCAAATCAATGACACAAT
>PVKM010038392.1:0-14125 GCA_004027735.1 Carollia perspicillata
CACGAAGCCCTCAGGGCGTGGAAGCCATGTGTCCTGGATCTCAGTTGGGCAAGTGTGCTACAGCTCTACTGTTGCTTCCTCTGGGTCCCCGCAGAGCTCAGCATGGGGGGGATCCCCCTCAGTGAGGCCCGAGCAGAAGGTAGGGTCACTGGTGGACCTATTTGCACATAGACCAGTCTGTTTGGGATGAGAAATGATCTTTAAACATTAGGAATCTCCTTTTGCCAAAAGCAAAATGGGCAGTGATGTGAAACAGCAGTAAATCCATGTGAAGGTTATGTGTTCAGCGTCTTATCAGCACATAGACACACCTCTGAAAGACTCCGAAACTTATACCCACAGTCTCCAACGGGGAGAGGAAAATAAATGAACACACATCTGCAGGTATAGATTCAAAATGTCCACTGAATGTCCATTGAAGAACAACGGCTTACCGCTGTCCCTTAAACTGTCCATTTTTAAAACCGAGCCACTTGTTCAATTCCACGCTGCACGAAACTCTGACGACAGAGTTGTACCAAAAAAGAGAGAGGGAAAAAGTCTTGATTATTGGAAATCCGTTCTTTTGTCAATGCCCCACAGAATAGAGTTTAGCCTTGTTTTTAACCCGTTTTCACATGTTTGAAGGAATGGCTGCTCTGTCGACTCACATACACACCTAGAGACTTCAGATGTCCCACCTAGAAACATAAGGGATGTTCTTCATAATATTGATAGATCAAGATTCCATCCAGTCTGAAATCAATTTAAATGAAAATTCTGAAGGATTGGAAATAAGCCAAGGAGGTCTCTTGTTAGAGGACGCTAGCACCTGAATCCGGTCCTGGGACCGACTGTGTGGCTCTTGTCGGGGCAGCTAGTTTTCCCGGCCTGGACCTTCCCATCTGCAGGAGAGGATCGCATGTGCTTGATTCCAGCCCTGCTACAACCAGCTGTGGGGATTCGGACACTTACTTCACCTCCCTGCGCGTCATTTTCCTCGCCTATCAAACGGGAGGCTCTGGCAGAGAACCCCCGTGGCCCATTCCCATTTAGTTCCAAGATGCCGTAGTAAGAGAAGAAAGTGGTGAAACATGCAAGCCTTTTGGCAAGAAATGCCCCACATACGTATAGCAGAAGATCTGGGTAATTTTTCCAAAGCCTACGTTAGTGTGAGAAAGGACTTGGCTGCAATTTAATATTTTTTTTTTAGAATGTGACGATCACATTCACACAAGAAATAAAAATAAAATCTGGAAGAGAAACAGTTGGAATTCTGTAAATGGTGCAGAAGCCTGAAGGAGTGCAGGGTATGTAAGTATGCGGTTGCTCAACCGAACTCCACCTCTCTGCTGATAGAGCGGGAGGGGAGGGCTCCAGCCCTCCTTACACGGATCGCTGTTGGGAGAGCCGTTCTTTTCGTCTTTCGTAACCGTGACATAAGAAGCCTACTTGGTTGGGGAGGCACATACACAGACAGACAGTCACCCACAGACACAGAAAAGACTTAGCTTTCGGTTTGGGTATGACATTACATCACGTACCCGGAGGTTATATTAGAACACAGCCCAGGAATGATCTAATATCTGCTAGGTCTAATTTGTGACTAAACTGGAGTATTCTAGAATCTACAGGGCTTTCTATTTCTGTACTGGTAACAGACGATTCAAGTCTTTGCAAATTTCTCTAGGGGGAAACACATCAGTACAGGTGAGCCACTAAGAACTGAAATGAAGCAAAGAGTCCCAGGATTGACACCTTAATTTCACGCTCCCGAATTTCCCATAAATACTGATCGCAAATCAACGTTCTTCCTCAGCTTCTTGGACCAGCGGAGCTAAGCCAGTGGCTGGCTACCCCTAAGGCAGGACACCCAGTATTTAAACCTGCCTAGACATTTCCAACTTGCACTCCAACCCAATTCTATACTCCGGTTTACTGTGCACATTTGAATATAAGGTAAAGGTGTTTGTTTTTCAACTTTTTAATCTTGGGGGAGAAAAATGTCACATGTAAGTCTTTTCACAACTTCTCATACCATAGGGTACTTTCTCAAGGATGTTATTTTAAAACTAGCACGTTGTTTGGGGAAGACACAGTAATTTGAAATGACCCCGATCAATGTCTTGGATAGCTATCCATGAGAAAGAGGCCAATTCCCAAAACTTTTTTATTATCTCACTGTTGTCAGTGCTGAAAGTTGTTATAAATAAGCGTTTCGAGATGATCAATTACATTGTGAAGAGCACAATGTATGCTTAAAGATGATTTTTAAATACTTTGAAAATTGTGTCCTTTCTAATGACAGAATTAAAAAAGACTCAAATCGGATTGTTTCTCAAGCCATCTTGTCTGAAGTGAAGAAGAAACTGTATTAAAAGTGGTTTCAGGGATCCTAAAGCTGAATGGGAAGAATTTGACGATAATTATTTCATGAAATGCAAATGAACTAACCAATACTTCTAAGTTAGTAGTTCATGAATTATGTGACTTTAAATATGCTTGTGCAGCTAATTTACTAAAATGAAATATGAAGAGACATGGAGTGGCCGCATCTGTAGAGCTAAATATTTTCATAATTCAGGTGGCCGGACATTATTTTTTGGTGGGAGGAATGGAAAATAGCGGGGAGACCTTAACTATTCAGAAGTCAAAGACCATCTGCCATGGGGGTCACCTCATATTTGGGCATGATCGACAGAGCAACAGCCTTGCTGAATCCGTATGTGATGAGGTCTGGCGGTTGGCAACAGGCAAGGAGAAGACCTGGTATAAAATTCAATCTTGAAATTCCAATCTGCTTTGGGTTCTTTGTCAGGTTCTTTGTCCTTTGTTTGATTGGGTAAAACTTAGGGTTTGTTTCAGCTTAAACAGAAGGCTCCTCATCATCTTTCTTGAGCTAATTCGAGGAGCCTCCAAAAATGTCACCACTTAAAACTGAGAAGGCAATATGCCGACACTTAGTAGTGTCAGGCTGGTTCATTACATAATAATAATACTGAAGGCATAGTGAGTGCTTACAAGGCACTGCGCAAAGTGCTTGACATGTAACGATCACAATCGTGTATCATTATTAGCATCTTAGAGATGAGGAAACCGAGGAACAGGTGCAGTAGCTTGCCTAAATCCCACCGCTGGTAAATGTCGGAGCTAGGATTTGAACCCAGGCCATCTCACTCCAGAGTCCACACTCCCATGCATGATGCTATCTATACCACTTAAACAACTTAAATAACAGAATCTATGAGAGCACAGACTTCCCACGGGCCCTCCCCACTGTTCATAGCACCTCTTTCCCAGCATCTGACCATGGGAGAAACCGCATTAGTGATCTATAATAATCTTGGAATCTGAGCTCACCATTCTAGAACAATGGCTTCAAAACTGACCTGATGGCCAAATCCAACAGTGTACTTTAGTCCTCATCTTTGTATCCTCATATTTTTATGCCTGAATTCCGTTTGCTACTCGTGCGAGGTTGAAACTCTGGTTAAGGCTTTGGCTAACGAAGCACACCTTTTTCTTCATCCTCCTCTCCCCTCAACGCTCATCCCTCCTGCGTCTCCTTCGTTGCTCTGGCATCCCCTTGCTAAGTGCTGAGGTTCCGTCTACCTCTGTGCCCCAGATAGTCTCATCTATTGTCAAGGCTTTGCTTTCCACCTTTGGGCTCCCTACTTGATATTTCAAACTTTCCTCCCCAAGTTCAAAATCATAGTTTCAGCGGTTAACCAGGGCTGTTGGACACCTCGACTCTCATCTCAAATTCAAGTCCCCACAGAACTCAGGCCCTCCCCTTCAGCCTTGCTCCCAAATCTCATACTTCTCTTACAGCCCTGGTTTCCTTTCATGACTTCACTGCCTAACCAATCACATGACCTGAAGCCCTGGACCCATCCTGGACACTCATTCCTCCCAATTTTCCCTTACCGGTATTCCTAACACACGCACTTATTGAATCGGCCAGAGTCTTCAATTTTACCTCCTACATGTCTCTGTAACTTGTCTCCTCTTTGCTGTTTCCACCACCGTGATGAAAGCCTTGATCCTCTCTCACTGGTACTTTTGCAGTGACTGTTCATTGGCCTCTCCCAGCTCAGCTTCATCCTCCAAGCCCTTGAGCGAGCGAACTCACCCAGTCCCTGCTTATAAACCATCTGCGTCTCTTTGTTTGTCTTCAGGGACTGCACAGCCTGGCATGTAAATCTCTCCAGGACCAGACTCTTGGCTACATATCTAGTCTCCTTCTAGCCCCTTCTCCAGTCAGAGCTGCCCCTGTGAACTGGGATCTGGACCATTGCAGCTACTGTCTCTCACACCAACTGCGAGCTCCTGAGTGGGAGTACTGATCTTCCTTACTGATCTCCGGATATCTGAGTTCACTGTACCTATACTGTTGGCTTTAGGCAGTTTTTAAAATATGGTCCTGGGCATTTTAAGACACTTTACAACAATCGCTCACCCTTTCGATAGCTCTACGGGCTTGCACGGTACTACTGCCTCCATCTAACATCTAACAGGCGAAGAAGCAGACTCCACGCCACTGAGGAGCCTGAAAGATTATTTATCAGGATGTAGAAGTGGATGAGGTAAAAGTTGAAGCCAGGTCGGGCAGACTCTACACCCCATGCTTTAGCTGAGACCGACCCTGAAAGCCTCACTGATGACATCTTAACACCAGGATCTCGCCTTCCAGGGAACAACCAAGAAGCAGCGTCGTAGTGGCTTTAGACTCTCTCAGGTGCGGCCTCCAGGAGGCACAAGGCCGGTCACTTAGGGAGGTGGCAAGTTCCAGGCTTTCCATCCGACTTCCACATTTTCCATCCAACTTCCACCTCATCCCAGCATCCCATGAATGGAAAAGCACGCATTCTCCACCCTAACACTGGATCTTTCACTCTCCTCAACCCCAAAAATGATGGCCTTTGGAAAGGGAGTCTAATACTTTAAGCAGTCCATCCCCAAAGACAAGGAAGGTCTAGAAATGAGCCCAAACGCTGCTTCCGACTCAATGGTCTAGAAGACAGATGCTCAGAGTTGGTCCTTCCTTGAGAAGGAAGAGTCCAAGCTCTGTCCATTTGAATTTGATTTTGTTAAGCAGCTGATGGCTGCCCACACATTTGTTTCTCCTATCTAATGCCAACACACACACACACACACTCACTCACACACTCAACTATAGCCAAGGGGAAAGTTGCTTCAATAATTATCCATTATGTAAATATGTACCTTGTTTCCTTATTACTTTTGTAACGTGATCCCTAAAGTTTCGGCCTAAGAACCCTGAATCAAATTCTACTTCTGTCTCTGCCAACAGCTGCCTGTGTGGCTTTTCCATTTCCATTTTGGCACTTTTTTAAGCCAGCGGAGTCTAGTAGTCGATCTATAAGCCGTCCCTGTGAATGCTAACATTCAGAGACTGTGCTTACTCTTACAATGTTTTTCACTGGGTTAAGACTATTTATCCCAACTCAGGGGGAACCTAACCTACATGATCATCTTCATAAATAGTTTTTAACATGATAGTCACGATGATGGGGTTGGAAATTAACTCCAAAAATATTTCAGAAATAAATAAAAAGGATCGTATCGATGCATTTAAACACATGCTAAAATAGTCATGCCCGTCACACACATTCAGGCCAGCGTCACCCAGACCGCACCATAATAAAGGGACTATCTAAGATGACCCCATGCGCAACTGAAAACTGTCTCAAGTTCACACATGCACAAGTGTGAAAACAGCTCTTAGCCCTATTGACATGATTATCGGGATGCCATCAGGTGCAGAGAGCAATAGAAACATGCAAATTCAGGGCAGTTACACGGGTAAGCATCACTGGCAGAACTAAGTGACAAGGAAAACGCCGGTTCCGTATTGTCCTAGCTGATACGTGCGGACAGTAAATGGTTGCTAGGCTGTCTGCAGGTTTTGTTTACATCTGCCGAGCTTCTTACGGGACGCCGCAGAGAGGAGCGGATGATCTATGACTTATGTGCTGGATAAATGCCTGTTGTAGAAATACCATGTGGAGAGGCTATAAAAAGGAACATTAATCAAAAGTAAAGCATCTCTACGACTCTTAGGCCTCATTTCCCATCTCCAGGAAGAAGCGGGATTCCAGAAGGATTACTGAAGAGGTTCATTTTACGTCTTAGCGGTGTTCAGCCACAGAAAACAAGCCCACCAAAGTCCCATCAATGAAAGCACACAATGGGGAAAGGGCTTCTACACCAACACGCTACGGATCACTCAGGGCCCACTGATCAAAAAAAGCAGTCAGGGAACGTTGTTAAAGTAAAGAAAACCCTGGTTTGGCACACCTATCGGCTTCACATTTTTAAGGCAGACAGCTCTATAAGGTAATACTAGTCTTAGTGAAACCCCGTCTCTGGGAGAGCCCCAGAGGGGCATGGGGAGGGAGCTCTGAAGACGACCGGGCAAAGTGGGCATCCTCGGAGCTGCCTGCAGCCAGCACAGTCCGCAGGGGAAAGGCCAGTTCACAGCCCAGGGCTGCGACGTCTCCTCCTGGCAGCCGACTCACCTTCCCTCCTGGAGGTGGCCCGGGCGGCAGGCAGGAGCAGCGAGAAGCAGAGGCAGCAGCTGAGCCAGAGCGCGGGCATGGCCGGGCCGAGCCGGCGCGCCTTCCCGCCGCTGCAGGGGTCGCTGCCGGGTGCCTGGCGGCTGGTGGTTCTCACTCTGCGCTCCGCAGTGCCTTCCTTTTCCTCGATCAGGTGGTTTTATCGACTCTTCTACCTGACTCAGTCCTGACAGGAAGAGAGCCTGCGTTTCAGGGTGTGACTCACCTGTGAATAAGGAGGACCCAGCCCTCGGGAGGCAGACACACAGCACACACGGAGCTGTAAAAGCGCTCACCCCAGCCGCGGGCTCCCCCCTCGCGCACACCTGGCCGGGCCTTGGGTGTGGTGCCAGGGCTGCGGCCCAGGGATCCTTCTGGAGGCCTGTGCCAGAGGCCTCCTTCTCTCCCGGGGTGGTCCAGGGGCACAGAGGGAGCTAGCAACCCGCCCCTTCCTCAGACTGGGAGGTCCAGTCTCAAGTGCGCAAACTCAGAAATAAATCTGCAGCCCTGATCAGCTGTGATCTAAAAGGCATCGAGGAGTACAGGTCAGTCTGAGAGGGACAACAGGGTCCTCTTCTTCCTCCAGCCTGGGCTCTCAACCTCCTTTAGAAACACAGCAGCCCCACCCCAGCCCACCCATTCTGCTGACACCTCATCCTTTCCCTCACCATCACGGGCCGGGACTAACGGTTCCTCTCCTGGGTCAGGTACCTTCCTGATCCCTTGGGCTACCAACTCATTAAACGCCCGGTGGACAGGTGGGTCCCCTCATGAAGGGCAGATATCATTCTGTATCCCTAACAACAGATGCAGCGTCTAGCTCACAGTCGGTGCCCAAGAGACGTTCTGTCCAATTGAGCATAAGAGGGGAAGCAGATGTATCACTCCTTCTGCATCGTGGGCCATATATTCCTCCGGCCGTTTTCTAAGGACCCATTAGAAAATATTGGTGGACACCAGCTGTGAATATCACCCAAGGCCACCGTACTGGGTGAAGTGAGCAAAGTCCAGAAAACTGGACGTCTGGGTGCCGCCCACATTGTCCTTTCATGTCCCCTGTGTCCTCTGCTCCTTGACCTTCCACCCATCCGCAATGTCCCGCCGTCCCGCAGCACCCAAGAACGGAGGCTTCCAAAACGAATCTCAGATTTTCCAGGCTAAAGTGTTGTTTTAGTACAGACGAGTCTTGTTTATTGTGTCTCAAACGGTGGAACAGATATTTACACCTGTCATCATTTTTGGATAGTGATCATAGCTAGCACATACGTAGTACCTACTACTTGTCATCATTGTTGTCAAGTCCTTTACCCGTAATGACCTTTAGTCTTCCAAACAATGTTATGAAATAGGTGTGCTGTTAATTTCCCCTTTTTGCAGATGATAAAACAGAGGCTTGGAAAGATGGAGTCACGTGCATGGTTAGCAAGTGGCAAAGCCAAGGTTCCAACCCAGGCAGTCTAGTTCCGGAGCCCATACACCCTTCGTTAGGTCAGCTTACAAAGCACCAGGAGAGAGACAGATGGACAATTTTGAATGAATGCAATAAGCAGTCAATGGTTACTCATCTGCATTACAACCCAAGCAGGTTGTGGACTATTGGCCCATGTCAATAAAGCCTAGTCCCAGTGGACTCTGAACAAAGATTTCTGATTTTCCTAACATGTTACCTCTGAAAGAACCCCCAGAGGCCACCTGGACCTGGGTTAGAAAATGGGCCGCAGGGCCCTGGGCACCAGGCCAGCCCACAGCCTCCTCTATGAAAAAAGTGCATGCTGGTGTTTCTCAGTTCCTCCCTCTCCCCTGCCTTATTCTGGGGCTCTTCACACATCTAAACACCCGCTCTAGTTTAATCTCCTACCTTGCTCAGGAACTATATCGACCCTCTTTGCCAATTTGGAAATTTTTCTCTAGGGCATTGCTGGGGTTAAAAGTACTCTCGTGGTCAAGAGCCAAGGTTCTGGAGCAGAATCTCAGGGCTGAAACCTGGCTTCATCTCTCATTAAGTCAGGTTACTTCGCTTCCTCCGAGCCTCTGTCTCTTTGTCTGTAAAATGGGGGCAATAATAACTAGGGCACTTACCTGGAAAAGTTGTCGGGAAAATTAAGTGAGTTAATGATCTACCTACTGCTCAGAGCAGCATGAGGCATACAACGTGCACTCTGTCAATGAGCTATAGTAATAATATTATTATCACTAAGCGCCATCAGTGTTTTCTTGTTATAATTACTAACAAGTATCATAAGAGACAGATGGAAGTTTTTCCAAACTTCTGTCTCATCCAGGTTTATATCCTAATTACCAACATTTGCCTGAAAGTTGTTAATTAGTTTATATTTTTGCTACATATCTGGAAATTTTTTCACATTTGACTTGCCTGAGGAATGGCTTAAAATTTGTGCATTTAGAGCTTCATTTTAAATATAGCATGGTGGGATCTTCTACTCAGGGGAACTGTAAAAGTCAGATGGATATAATAGAGTCTTATGATTAACTTCAATGAACACATGCTTTTCGAAAAGGCAACAAAACAATTGATTTGCTTTGCCACAGGACTCAAATAAATCTTTTTTTTTTCAAATCCAGGCAAAAGTCAACTTGATGTACATGTAGAAAAGGTTAAGAGGATAAATTTTATGTTATGTGTATTTTAACACCATAAAAAATGTGGACGAAAACACAACTTGCTAATGCTCACCAATAAAAAAGAATGAATTATTGATACAGACAGGACATGGATGATTTCAAAAGTGTTGTGCTAAGCAAAAAGAGGCAGACACAAGCAGCAGATTCTATAGGATTTCACTTGCACGAGATTCTGGAAGAGGTGCAATTACAAGGGAAGAAACCAGATTGGCGGTGAGCAGAGATCGGGGGCTGACCGCAGTGGGGCATGAGGACCAGTTGCGGAGATGAAAGAAACACTCCGAAGTATGGCGGTGGCCAAAGGTAATCAAGTCGGATACTTAAAATAGGCCAGTTTGATTGTGTGTAAGTTGCATGTTAATTCACATACAATAAATTAATATATAAAAAAGGAAAAGCTCAAAAAAATCTGCTTGACAATTAAGATGATACATTAATTCCAATGTGCAAACTCGAACCCAGAACCAGAAACAGTGCGTGCATAAGCTGTGATATGCACAGCCCAGCACAGTTTGAGTCCAACCTTGAATTTCGTTGGTTCTGATGAGCTCTCAGGAGCTTCTTCGGGCACGAAGGCCATTTCCGGCCTTCGGACAGAAATACCACCTGAGAATCGCAGGGGGACCCCTCCTTCTGGAAACCTGTCTGTTTTGGCAATTGACAAAACTTAAGAGTGGCTTTTCTGAAAATGTTTGCTTAGGGGCATGGATTTCAAACCCGTCTAAATATTGTTCTAGGAACTCGGCACTTGGATCCTCCTCTTATCTTCCTCCAAGTTGTCACATTCATCCAGAGCGTGAGCTCTGGTCTCAGTGAGGGACAATGTCCGAGGCAGAAGTTCTCCAGTCCTGGGAGACGGACGGGGCATTTCCACTGGGCGGGGCAGGAAGGCTGAGGCCCTGGAAGTCCCCTCTGTCCATTGTTTCATTTGCAGCTCAGTCACCTCCCCGCCCCCACCCACCCTGGGACTTTCCTTTTTACAGTGCTGCGCATGTAAATCACCTCACAGAACTGTCATCTCTGCACCCCAACCTCCCCAATAAAATTGCAAGTGCCATGTTTTCACCTTGAGTTCCATCAACCTGAGTTTACTTTCCGAAGGAATGTCTGGCATGTCACCCACTTTCAAACGCACTTGCGATAAAAACTGAAGCACTGGCTGGCTGTTCACATGCCAGCAGCAGACCCGAGTCCCTGCCCTTAACCTCCACTGATAGTGCTCATGACGTCAGCTTTGCAAAAGATCTTAAATGCAAAATAAAGTAATGAAGAGAGAGAAAAAAACAACAACAACTCCCCATGTTAACTGTAAAGGAAAATGTCCATAAATGGAAAGGCAGTGTTTCCTGGATCGGCTGGGCAAATTCTCTGAGGTTGGCCAGCCTCCAGAAACAGCCTTCTCTGAAGCGAGCGCCCAGCTCAAGTGGCAAGCTTCCATTTTCCGCAGAAATGTGTGTGGCGTTCTCCCGGCTGGTTCTCAGGGAGCTTGTAGAGGCCAGTCCCAAACTCATACAATGCCTTTGACTTTGGAAGGGGAGGCAACCCTTTTCCTGCGGTGGGCTGGGGGTACACCAGGGCGGGGACTCGGTGGGAAATCACAGCTACGCACAAACAGCAACTTCATTTGCATCTATTTTGGTATAGTTATTACAGACGGAAATAGTCACATCAAGTCTTTGCTTACCAATGCTGCAGATGGAGGCGGCCAGAGAGGAGAGGGTACATGCTCAGAAAAAAGACAAAACAAAACAAAAAAAAACACCAAGAGAGGGAAAGATTCCGAGAGCAGGAAGTTCAGTCGATTTAAGGATGTGGCAGTCATGTTCCTTTAGACTGGAATTCTGTCATCCACCCCCATTTGAAATGTCCTGGATTAAACACTGCCTGTGGCTCCTCTGGTACCCTAATATTTGGACCAGAGATATTCAGATTCGAACGAGAGGCCACCGGATTGGAAGGAGCCCACCGCACTGAAGATTCTTCCCTGGGCTCCACTGGCGAGGGTCAGGGCTGCACACGTGAGGAGGAAAGCTGGAAGTGAGAGGTGGCCACCCTTGGTTCAGTGCTCCCCAGCCCTGCCGTTCAGAAGCCAGAAAGGAGTGCGGGCAACACTGTTTCTAAATGTGCTTCTTAATTTCAATCTGGAATTTTCCTTAATTCGCTTAAGAAGTCTGAAAAATTCTACAGCATTTGGAGTCTGTTCCTCTGCCTTAAGATAAGAACCTTTGAATGCATTTTAAACATCTAGGAATAATTTTGACAGCTACAGTGCTGACAGTGCAGCTATATGGAATGTTCTGGATGTGCCAGCGCAGTGCTGGGAAACGCAGGGGTTTTGGAGTTCGTTCCTCACCACCAGTGCTGTTCTCATACTCATTTTGAGGTTACTCGGGCTCCCTCACACATCCATGCCAACGCCTCTATATAGAGTTATTACCAAACTCTACTATATAAAAGAATTAAGCCTCGCACAGGATACACACAGCCTTTTCTGATTAAAAAACAGACAAACAAAAATTAGTGGGATCTTCAAGTAAAATAGGAAATTCCAAGTCTTTACATACTATGTTCTGCAGTGACTTCTTTCCTGCAATAAAAGTTTGGTTGTTAGGGATACACGTTCTTTTCACATTACCTTTTTAAATTCTTCAGCGTATGGTGACTTCAGATTCTTAGGCAACACCCTTTTACGTCACCTAATCGGGCCTTGGCGGTTTTCTCTTGGTCTGATATCTTAATCCAGGTAAGAGCACTTTGTTGAGTAATTTAATTCTTGAACTCCTTGGGATAACTGGAAATTATTTGTGGCCTTGAGCAAGGAGTCTGAGAGGCCCGAAGGAGCTCCAGCATCTAGTCGCTACCTCCCGGTTTCAGTTTTTCTAGGGCCGGTTACACAGAAATCCCCCAACATTCCTGGGTGGTTCTTGTTCAGGAAGCCCGCACATTGGATTAGACCTCGGCTAAGAGGCCTTAGACCACTGCAGTTATGGAAAGAGCTGCTGATACTCACAGGAAAATCAAGACACTCCTCACCGACCGAAACATTTCTCATAGTCTACTTGGATTTCGTAGGAGTCACAAAGTGATTCAGACGACTTAAAGCAAATGACACATTTCTTCACCAGTCTCGCTGCTTGAGGGGACTGTATGTTAGGCCTGAATTATATGGACAATTGTTTCGACGCTCTGCTCTTTATTGTACAAATACGCCACGGAGCAAGATTCCATCGCTATTGCTTTATCAAAGCTACTGGCGCTTTTGCTGTTCTCTTACCTCAAGGCCCTCTTTTAATGCAACCCTTGGAAGTAACGTAGAAACTCTCAGCAAAAGCAGAATATGGCTACTTGGCTTTTCAGAAGAATTGTTTATATGGAATTGAATGTATTTTATATGCTTCAGGTTATACTTAAAATGAATTACATCCATCCTAAAGATTCCACACACACACACATACACACACACACACAGATATTTTACTTCAGCTCTAGGTGGAAAATGTCCTTTTGAGTAAAAATTATGGGCTTTTGTCTGCCTGGTTTCCTCTTTAGGTTTTAATCTTATATTCAATATTTTCTAAGAAGAGGGCAATACCATCGTGGAGGGTGTCAAGTACAACATAAGGAAGATAGTCAATAACATCGTAATAACCATGTACAGCGTTAGATGGGTACTAGGCTTATTGGGTCAATCACTTCATAAGGTACGTAAATGTCTAATCACTGGGCTGTACGCCTGAAACAAGTATAATATTGTATTGTCAACCGTAATTGAAAAATAAAAAATTTTTAACATATTATAGGACAGGACACATACATACATGAAACTTTGGGAGGAAATTAAACAAAAGGGGGTGGGGAGAAACTCCAAATATTCTGACCCTTCAGGGCCTGATGGAAAACCCACCTTACAGGTAACTGTACCAACACTATCAACATTCTAATCTTTCCGGTTGAAAGTTTCTGAAGAATTATTAACTTCATAAATAAATGTATATTCATAGAATTGAATTTAATGCACTTCCTTTCGGAACCAGATCTTGTCTATCTAGTCAAGCACAATGCTGCTGTTCCCCTCCGGGTCAAAGGCAGAGACGAAAGGGCGATAACACACAAAGCCGCGCCCATTCAGGCCAGCGCGCCCTTACCCGGAATGAGGCTGTCGTCACCCCAGCACCAGCGGATGTCTTGGGGGTGGGTGGTGTCTAGGACACTAACCTTAGATGTTTAGGAAAACAGCTCAAAATATCCTAAAATTTACTTCTGAGCATATTATGGAATCATTGTCTGTAGATTTAAACAACTCTCTTAAAAACACCTATATTTTCTAGGAACTTTTGATCTGCTATAAACATAAACTTTATTATATTAAAACAGCCTCTTAATTGTCTGGTCTTGGTTCTAGAACTTTAGGATTTGCTAAACAAGAGTATATCTCACCACTTTCCAATACTTCATGGCTTTGCAAGCTTTGTCTATACGTCCCTTTGCCTTTCTGGCTGAAAAGTCCCATTTTTAGACTCATCTAGTAGCCTGCCCTGGTGGTGATTTTGGTTGCTCTTTTTAGAATGTTCTAAGCTTTCTGATGAATGTCTTGATGAAGAGACCAGACTGTGAACGATTCTCTCACTGGAATGTGCTCAGCTTGCAGTCGTTTTCCTCACATCCTTAAGGGGAAGTTTAGATAAGGTATCATTTCCATCACATAAATATTTATTTATTTTTTAAAATATATTTTATTGATTATGCCATTATAGTTGTCCCATTTTCCCCCTTCATTCCCCTCCACTCTGCACACCCCCTTTTACCCACACTCCCCCCATTTAGTTCATGTCCATGTGTCATAAGTTCTTTAGTTTCTACATTTCCCACACTACTCTTGCCCTCTCCCTGTCTGTTTTCTCCCCACCGTCTATGCTACTTATTCT
>PVKM010038393.1:0-14115 GCA_004027735.1 Carollia perspicillata
TAAAAGCCACAATAATCTCCAAATTCCTTTGTAGGTCAGTAACCTCTGTTAATTACAGTTTGGGTTTTTTTTAAAGATTTTATTTATTTATCTTTAGAGGAGAAGGGAAGGAGAGGGAGAGAAAATTATCAATGTATTGTTGCCGCTCATGTGTCTCCTGCTGGGAACTGGCCTGCAACCCAGGCATGTGCCCTGACTGGGAATCAAACAATATCCTTTGGTTTGGAGGCCCATGCTCAACTCACTGAGCTACACCAGCCAGGTAAATTACGGTTTTAAAAATACTTTTATGGACTGAATTATGTATCCTGCCTCCAAATCCACATTTTAAAGCCCTAACTCCCAATGTATGGTACTTGGAGATGGGACCTTGGGAGGTAATTGGGTTTAGATGAAGTCATGAGCGTGGGGCCTTCCTGATGAGATTACTGCCATTACAAGAGCAGACACCAGACAGCTTACTCTCAACTCTTTCACAAACAGTAAAAAGATGGCCTTCTACAAGCCAGAGAGTTCCTACCAAGAACTAAATTAACCACTACCTTAATATTGGACTTTCTAGTGTAGACAACTGTGAGAAACAAATGTTTGTTGTTTATGCCAAAACAACAATAGCAACATCAAAAATAAAACAGAAATTTCTCCAGACTAGTACTATTTTTAGTTAGCATCTAAGACAACCTAGAAATAAAATAGAGCTACAAAAACACATTATGAAAAAATAATCACAGCATCCCCTTACCCAAAGCTCCGTCCTAAGCATGGTGGCTACATTGGCTGAATCTAAAGACAATATCATTAGTAGTTTAGTTATATTCTGCTCACCCTACTGAAGATAAAATGTCATTTGCAGAAGCTATTAGCTTAAATTATGTGACTAGCATTTTAGTTTGCTCTATTTGTTATATTCTATGCACTATGTTTGAAAGATTTCAATGTGCTGATGATTTTATGGCATGCCAATTTTTTAATAAAATGCTTTGAAAGAATGTGTCATGCTTCTATAAAAATGAATAAACATAAACTTTGTAATATTGTTAGTATTAAAAGAGTATTTTAATTTTCTATTTTCATATTTCCCCATTTAATATAGCAACATGATAGGCTAGTGATAGATAGGTAATAAATTTATACTGACCGTCATGACATAATTTATTATTTCTATTAATTCTACATACTTGAGATATTTTCATTTGAAAAGAATTTGCAGATGATGGACCATATTTTTTATATTTCATGATCACTATTACATTACATTCTCTGTCTTTGTTCTTATTTTCTATTCCATTTTAAAAATTGCACCAGGATACTTAATATCATGACCGTTGACCTTTCTTCTTACCAACAATGCTCTGCAAAATGTTTAGGAAATTGATATAAAGATGGAGCATTTAAATTTTACTTGGTTATTGGAATTAATTATTCTGAACCTCCTACTTGATGATGTGAAGCTGCTGGAAGAAAAGTTTACCTCAGCATGTAGTCATGAATGGGCTATATAATAAACACAGAATAAAAATATGTAGTGATTTGAAGGAATAGGGTCCAGAATTTGACATTGTTCGCATCTTCTCATTCAATTTATCTCTTGCAATCAATTGTTCACCATGCTGTTGAGGACCCTAGAAGCTTCACTTGAAATATTGTTATGTAAACTTTCAGATAAAGTGTCTTTTGGAGAATTCTGTGAATTTCTGAATGCAGAGCTAAATGATGCTGATTTTGTGACCACGTAGCACACGCATTGACAACAGTGGTGAGATTGATGCAAGGACACCCTCTAATAATGAGGAAAGAGGCTTATTTGTACTTAACAGATAAGGACATATGTACTTAATATTTTTATTCTGGAAGCGTTGCCAACTCTGCCAAGTTTTAAATTAATGACAATTTTGTGGCATGTGATATACAATATCAAAGGGATTTAGATTTTTCATAAAATCCTTCTGTGAATGGCTAAATTAGAAGACAGAGAAAGCCAAAGTGACAGTGAGAAGACAAATGATACTATCCCATTGCTGTTATAGAAAACCTCGGCAAAAATGAAACCAATAACCAGGGAGGAGGGAGGCCCTAATCATATTACTTTACACTTCGTATCAGAAACAAGAACTGGCTCACGTTGCCATCCCCAGGCTTCCGTAAGACTTGAAAACATATAATTATCACAGAGTAATCCCAGGGGACATTTAGTGATGAAATTTACAGTTGTCCAGGCTCAGTAAGGAATAAAGTGTTATCTATGAAACTAAGAACTACAGTATAATAATTAAGGCATAAACAGAAACATAGCAGAAGATGCCTGAAGAATATTTACTATGTTAGATGCTCAGATTAAATGATTAGGTGACTAATAACTTCATAGGAAATCCTCCATTATGAAGGGTTTGTTTGATAAGCACTGAATGATCGGTAAGTAGATATGGTATTCAATATTCACTGAATGTTAGTTTTGTATTCTTTCATAACACATTACCACAAATTTGGTGTTTGAAACAAAACATGTTTATTACCTCACACTTTCTGTGGGGTGAAAATCTGGCAATGGCTTGCCTGGCTCTATGTAACACTCTCTCATAAAGCAGCAACAGAGATGTCACAGGCTGGGGCTCCTCTGAGAGCTCACCTTCCAAGGTTTTGTGGCTCTTCGTAGCATTTAGTCATCAAGAATGCAGTCTGTGAAACAGAATCCCCCAGTTCTTTGTTGGTTTTTGGCTGGAGGCCACCTTCAGTTATTTTTGACACATGAGCCTCTTCCAAGCTTCATCAAAGGATATAAGTGGAAAAGGCAACACAGACAATAGTCTAGCAAGACAATAGACACAATTTCCTATAACTTAGTCACATTAGTGATATACCATCATCTTTGCCATACTGTATTCATTGGAATTTAGTCTCTGAGCCGAGTCCAGGGATTAAGAAGAGTGTGAAGGATATGGGCATTATTAAGAGCTGTATTAGAAGGTACTGCCTCTGAGTAATAATTTAAATATAATAGCTTTGCCCCTCTTCAAGTATGTAAAAGGCACAGTTAGAAAGTAAACACAAAAATAGGGAGATTGTGCCCTTCCCTGTACCATAACAAAACATGCTTGGTAACCTGGTTAGAAATGCCATAAACATCAGCTATGTTAGGTTGGTGATATAATAATAATGACACTTCCCAAATCACTTTACTGGAAATAGTGTGAATGTTTCACTTAAGGTCCTTTCAAACTGATGCCCCTAATGTGGCCCTCTTTCTGCAGAGGGGGAGGGAAAAAAGCACGTTTATCATAGCAGTTGATATAATTTCTCATGTACCTGACATTAGATATATGAATGGTCAAACACTTTGAAAATTTATGGAGAAAGAACATGAAAATAAGGAAAGGAAAATAAGGGAATATTTGACCTTTGTGTAATGGTGTGAAAGGAAGGCTAAATTGTATAGAATTTTCCTGTCCGTGGAGAAGGCTTAAAAACACACACAGTAAATTGGTCTTAGGTCAGTAGCCCCAATACACTAAGTCACGGCATGGACTCCAGAGGGCCTGTGAAGGTGTGCACACACTCCATGAGTATAAGGTCTAAGGGAGTATGACGTGGAACAGCAAATAGAGAACACTGTGACCCACCAAGAGAGTGAGATATTATCAGAGGTACGATGTTTACCAACATATGGACAAAAAAAAAGAAAGCCCCGAATTTGTATTTTATGCTGGGCCCCACAATTTGTTTAGCTAGACTTAGATAGGACGTTTACCAAGAATGGTTATTTATATAACATCTAGAGGTTGACAACACATCCCGCAACAGCTAAATTCTGAGGCCAGTTTCACTATGGAACTTTAGTAAATTACTGTATGGGGTTCCCAAGCACTGGAAAACAAATCACTGTGTTTGAAGGATCCCACAAAAAAGGAAGGAAGCACAACAGTTAGCGGGTGTACTTGTGTCCTGACAGGCACACAATTTTCATTTGATATATACAAGTTATATTCCCTAAAGTGACCAGGTAAGAGCCAACCCAAATGGAGACTTGGGAAGCATTGGGAATGGTGAAATGTATAAAACGTTGTTATTTGGAAAGAGCAATTGACCCATCTTGCACACTCGATATTGAAAGTATTTGTTATGCCATATGCCAGAACATTCTCTACATCTTTGAATATATCAAAATCAAGTGTGGTTGGATGCCACCGAAGGGTGGTAGGAGGGCTCTAATTGTAATGAGGATAACTGACGTAAGGGTGATAAAGTGGTGTCTCTACACAGGATTCCCAGGGCGGCTTATTGTGGAAAGTCTTATAATAAATACAAACTGATATGTTTTTAATGGTAGGATAGGTGTGATATTTATACCTTCACCCAACTGCAATGAAGTGGAAAATGAATAATGATTCTCCCATCACTTAAACCACCTACAGCTAGCAGCAAACTAACCATCATAGTTGAGTTCAAGCTGGCATCTCTGGGAGGAAAGTCAGGAGGGCAGATACTTGGTAATCGGCAAATCTCTCTACAGGCACTGCGTAGACAAATACTCCGCGTGGATATGGGATTTAATTCACACTCTTGAGACTGTAGATTATTTCTGTTTATAAGAACTGCACAATGTCAACTAGCTCAGTGGAAGATGATCTTTTTTGCCAATAATATGTTCATATCTTAATAATTGGGACTAAGCTTTATTTATAGTATACAACATAGTTTACCATTTATTATTTATTTTAACACATACCCTATAGATAGTCTGTGTTTTCAACAGAATAATGCTTTAATTAATGGAATCTTTCTCTAAACCCACATTTTTGGAAATAGTATTTTATGTTTGTAAATTAGTGTAAGTTAGGATACCAGGGTATTTAGTTCCTAGGCAGAATATATGCTACAAAAGATATGTACACTTTGAAAACATCATTTTTGGAAAGTCTGGCATAAATTATTAACAGTGGATTAATATAGAATAAATCTTTAGCTATGATTCAGAGCATTCTATGGGGACCACAAAAGTGGGAAAAATTTAATAAGCTTAATAGTTAATGCATGTGAAAAGCCATTGTTTCAGGAACTGCAGGTACGACCCACCCTGACTCCAGGAGACCATAAGCAGTTCCATCTTTGTGCCTCTGGTGGCATCTGAGCCATTGTGTTCCCGGGAGAGACAGACAGCTGCCTGGGACACAGCTAAGCTCCAAGGGTGAGAATGCTGCAGGGTTTTTTAATCTAATTTTCCCTGAGCTTCAAACCCTTCACCACACTTTGTTCTCTGCTATGAAAAGGCTGGCTTGAAAGGAAATATAAGATGGACTGTTGGAGTACATGCCCTATCTCTTCTCAGATCGCTGGCCATCTGAATAAAGTGCCCATAGAGATTCAATCCCTGTCTCTGCTTATTGGGTCTGGTATGTGACAGGCAGCATGAATGCTGGCCAGCTTTTCCGGTTTCATATTGTACTTCTTTTTAGGTTTATATGATGGTGGTCCCATGAGATAATAATGTAGCTGAAAAATTCCTATCACCTAGTGACATCATAACTATCATAATATTCTAGTACAATGCATTACACATGTGTTTGTGGTCATGCTGGTATAAACAAGCCTAAGTCTTGCCCAGTCATATGAAAGTACAGCACATATAATTATTAAAGGACATAATATTTGATAATAAATGACTATGTTGCTGGTTTATGTATTTACTACACTCTCTTTTATCATTATTTTAGAGTATACTCTCTCCACTTTGAAAAAGGAGTGCTGTCAGACAGTGTGCTCTGGGATGCTGGCAGCAGCCCCACGCATCTTGTGTTTAATCCGTCTCTGGACTGCATCATTTTTGCTTGTGCTTCAATCTAATGCTGTTTTGTTCATTGTGGCCACTAAACATATCAAACTCACTACTAATGCTGCCCGGTAAGAGTCCACATCAGGTGACTGACCTGGAAACAAAGTCAAAAGGTATTAAAGACTATGAAGTAAAAAATCAGTGAAGCTTTTGCCAGTCAGTCATGTCCCATTCCATCATAGCTACATCCTTGAAGAACAAAGTTTCAGAAGCTGTTAAAGAATCTGCTTCATTGAAAGCAGCAGGACTGACACATATTTGATAAAGGCTGGCATCACTTATGAAGTGGCTTCCAATGACCTGAGTGGAAGATCAGATGCAGAAATGCATCCTGATCAGCACCATGAAGATCACAACTAAAGCGAACGTTTTTTTGTGATGCTGGAAGAAAAGCCAGGACTCCACTATGATGTTGGGTGTAATTACTTCTAGCTCCGGGTGGTTAAAATGATTTAAGAGTCGTTATTCATTACATAATACAAAAGTGAGCAGCAAGTCTGCCAGCGCTGATGTGAAGACAGCTAAAGTCATTTTGGAAACTCTAGATAAGATGATTTTGGAGGAAGATTACTTGCCAGTACAAACATCTGATATAGATGAAACTTCTGTATTCTGGAAATGGGTGCCTGAAAGGACAAGATAATGGTCTTAGGGGGCACTGTTGTTTGGTACAAATAGAAACCCTTTGTGATCTGGGACCATGAGAACCCCTGGGCCTTCAAGAGTATCAATTAGCACACATTGCCAGTGCCCTTCAGGAGCTGTAAGTTAAGACTGACCCGGCTCCTCTTCCTAGGTGCCCTCCTAAAACTTTATGACAGCAAAATGGAGCAATGTCATTTGAAGAATATTGATGATAATGCTCCTGGACATTCTCCTTATACTGGTGATCTTTATCTCATTTTTAAAGCGTCATTTCTCCCTCCAAATACCACCCCTTTGATTCAAATAATGGATGAAGGAATTGTAGCAGATTTTAAGGCCTACTACCTGAAGAAGACCTTTGCCTAAACTATTGGTGCAGCTGAAGAAGACAATGATGGAATTCTGGACGGTTTGTAATGTCTATGACTGAATCAAGAACTCTGCTTGGCGTTATGGCTATGTTACCAAGGGTGTAGAGTGGCATCTGAAAGTAAGCACTTACGAAATTCATCCATGATTTCAAAGGATTTGCCAAGGTTGAGGAGGTTGCAAAAATCAACCAGGCTGTGGTTGAGTTGGCAAAAAACTTTAATACAGGTGTGGATGAGGATGATATTGAGGAGTCCTGAGGAACTGACTAATGAGGGGTAGCTGGAACTGGGACAGAAATGCATAGATAAAGAAAAGGCAAGAGAAGAGAAAACTGCAGGAGAAGAAAAAGAAGACCCTCCCCACCCCCAAGAAAATTCACAGTAAAGGGTTTAACAGAATCTTTTGCAGACCTCAACAAGCACACTAAAATCTATGGCAACATGGACCCTAACACCAAAAATTTGTATTAATAGAGAATAAATTTCATGGTATATCATCAGATTGCTAACAAATGTATGATGAAGAATAAGAAAAACAAATTTAAAAAAAAAGCAAATCACCTTGAAAATATTTCTGAAACAGGTGACACTTCCTAAAGAAAAGCTCAGGCAGGTCAGGAAATATTCCAGAAAAAAATTGTTGTTATCATAGGAGAGTAAAGCTCCAAGTGTGTTGTTGCTCCTGAAGCCTTTCCGGGACGGGGATAAAATGAGGAGGTGGATCCTGACCCTCTGTACATTTAGGCTAATGTCTGCGTGTTTGCGTCTTAATATTCAACAAAAATATTTATTTATTTACTTACTTACTTACTTACTTATTTATTTATTTTTAGAGAGAGGGGATGGGAAGGAGAAGAGTGGGGGAGAAACATCAGTGTGTGGTTGCCTCTCATGTGTCCCCTATTGGGGACCTGGCCTGCAACCCAGGCATGTGCCCTGACTGGGAATCGAACCAGCAACCCTTTGCTTCACAGGCCCACCCACAATCCACTGAGCTATACCAGCCAGGGCTCCACAAAAAATATTTTAAAACTAAAAATATTTTTAAAATTTCAGTAGGAAAAAACTTATTGAATATATAAAGAAAAATGGTTTTTGTGCAGCTGTACAAATGTGTTCGTGTTTTAAGCTGAGCGTTATTACAAAAAGTCCAAGAGTTAAAAAAATTACGTTTATAAAACAAAGTTAGAATAAGGTGAAGTTAATTTTTTGTTGAAGTTAATTACTATTGAAGAAAGAAAGTATTCATAAATTTGGCATAGCCTAAGTGTGCAGTGTTCATAAAGCCCACAGGAGAGTACAATGATGTGTTAGGCCTTCCCAGTCACTCACTGCAGACTCACCAACTCACCTGGAGCAAGGTGTAGCTCTTCAAACTCCATTCGTGATGAGCGCTCCATACAAATACTTTTATTCATCTTTTATAACCATATGTTTACTGTATTTTTGCCCATATTTAGGTATGTTTATATACACGAATACTTTCAATTGTGTTACAGTTGCCAACAACATACAGTACAGTAATATGTTGTATAGGTTTGTAGTCTGAGAGTAAGAGGCAGTATCATATAGGCTAGGTGTGTAATAGGCTATATTGTCTCTCTGTGTGTAAGTGTACTCCGTGATGCTCACACAAAGATGAAATTACTTATATGAATGTTTTTCACTAATAATCAGGTAACTACAAATCAAACCCACTATGAGATACCACCTCACATCTGTTAGAATGAGTCATATCAAAAGACAAAGGAAATGTATGTTAATGAGTTTGTGAAGAAAAGGGAATATTATGCATTGTTGGCGGGAATTTAAATTGGTGTAGCCATTAGGGAAAAGGGAACACTGTACTTCAGTGATGTTCCATCAGTAAATAGCCGTGCTCCCTTGCACATGTCATTTGTGCTGAGCCCTATTTTTTACACTTAAAGAATGATGGTGATGGACTGAGTGGTTCGCACTGTCATTCTCAAAAGTGTTCTATGCCCATACAAACAGTCCAAATATAAACTTGACACAGTGATTGAAACGATACCTATTTTTGATACCTATTTTTCACTTACTCCTCTTAACTAAATTTTAAACACAATGGGAAAATCCCCTTAAACTTCAAGTACACACTTACATAAACAACAAAACTGCTAAGTGTTTTACAAAAAAATATACTACCATATTATCTGGTAAGTTAAACTCAAATAATATTTACATATGAAGAGTGGTTTGTCAGTTCGTACTTCAGAATTTCCTCTTTCACTTTTAAACACCTAGTGTGCAGCCGTAGGAGGACAGAATGATCTGTTCCACCATCTGTTGGGGAACAGACTGTAAGTGTGACACTGGTCATTACTGGAAACAATGGTGCATGAGCAGACCTGTGAGTCCGTAGTATGTAATAATCATGAAAGTATGCTGATCCTTGGAGTTCTCTCATTTTCAGAAGCTACCACAAAAATTCTGGTTTTGCATTTGTATACAAATTTTTTACACCCACACAAATTTTAATATGTTTTTTCTTCTGGAAATTCTCAAAAGAAATGAAGAAAATGTTCCAATGAATGAAGGGTTATTGCGTATCAATACAATATGTAACAGAGCTATATTTACAAGATGTCTGTTGCAAATTTAGCATAGTTATGATACCAAACATAAACCTTAGGCTCTTGAGGAATAACCATTTTGTATTCAATATCCATGAAAGCATAGTGGAAGAGTGCTATCTGGCCGAGGGGAAAAGAAATTTATACATTTGCCAATGAAATGATCTGTACATTGAGACGGAAGGATCTTTGAATTGACACATTTCATATAAGGTAAATTCTTTCCATTTTATTAACTAAACTAATGGGTTAAAGATATTAATTCTCTATTAAAAACTATTTTCATAGGCAAGTCTTTCTGTGTGGATCAGTGCTTTATGTTGAGCTCCTCAAACTGGGACACCGCTTCTTGGAGTCTCTACCCATTAAAAATCCATCTTTGTTCCAAATGTTAATGAAGTCTAGTCACTTCAGTAAATTTTGCTCTCACTATTTAAAAGGAGTTTTATTTTAAATTTCCCAAAATCTTGTGAACCATCAAATTCATTGACTTTGAATTTGCTATCATTATAATTGTCTTTGAATCTAAAAAGGAACTATCTGTCTTTTAGAAATGTCACACAAAAAGTGACTGATTCCACTGCACCCTTGTTTTCCGATCTTGGTGTTTACATTAGGGTTCAGGTTTTGTAGTTTCTAAACTAAAACTTCAACAGTATGATATTATCCATTTTTCTATTGCTGTCTCATTGATAGTTATAGTTAAACATCTGAATCTTTCTTGGCTAAGTACCATTAGTTACTAATTTTCCCCCAAAATGACTATTTCTTATTTGCCTCATTCTCTTGTACATTAATATTCTTTTGGTAGCCAATTCTACCTATCAATATGTAGTCATATTTTTAGATGCCTCATAAAAGTAATTTATGGAAATTGAGGCAAATTCCAAGGACGTTTTTTTAGGTTGAGATGCTAGTTGACTATTTATGGGTAGAGTAATATGAAACTAATTATCCTTTGTAAATTTTTTATTGATATTGTATTTTATTCTTAATATCTGAATTACTCACACAAAATAATAATTTGGTTAATTATGGGAGAGTTTACCAAATGGCCTAATTATGATTGCGTGCACCTATTCTCCATGATAAAAGGTGCCAAGTATAATTATTCTGCTACTAGAGACCTGTCTAATTCCTTTTAACACTGCGACATTCATGGACTGCAACACATCCAGAGTTATGTGTTATCCTCTCTAGTGGTGGGCATCCAACAGTAAGGACAATCAGGTGAGTACTGGTGAGTGGAAGCATAACCGAACATAAAATAAGAAAAAAAAAAGGAAGTTCAGCTGCCTGTCCCCACAAAAGACAAACTTCTGAGGCAGACAATGGTAAAAAAGGAAAGAGGTTTCACTCTGGTGCTGCACAATCTGGGAGAATGGCAGACTCCAGTCTCAAAGCCCATCTCCTCCGCAAGACCAAGACAAAAGCCAGTGTCCAGAATTCCTGCTCCAGTTTAAAGTTTAGTCCTTCAGAGTCCACAGTCATCTGCTGAGCAGTCATAGTCTCTGTCCAGGTAGCTTATCTTGTCCCCAGCTGCTGTTCATATCAGGGTCCCTCCCGGAGTCTGACTGTGGATCCCGAATGACCGTAGGCCGCACAGATAGTAGAATAGGCAAATGCCCCATGCAAGGGCACGTCACTAGCGAGCGAGCCATGAGGTAGTTAGCGTCTTTGTTCCCCTGGGGTTATATTAGCTTGGGTGTGGGATTGGCTAGTTTTTTCTCAAAATGACCAACTTCCCAAACATTTGTGCATTTAGGATGGGTCCACCTCCCAACCAATCTTTTATTTCCCAGGCTACACTGACCGACGTCTTTGTTCTAGCACCTCCCCAACTGCCATTTGGAATTCTATGGCACAGGTGCCTTCCTTCCTCTGGACCCACTCCCAACGTGGAATCGGAAGCAGGTGGGGGGAGAAGGCCTTTTTTCTCTATCTAGTTATCTTGCTAGCTTTTTGTGCTAGGGCCCTATCCATTGATATTTCTAGCTTTCCACGCTCAGTCTAAGATCCTCCCCTTGCCACCATCTTGGCCAATGGGGGAGAGACTCCCTGGTGCTCCAGACAGACTGTTGAGCTCAGCATTGACTTTGGTCCTAGTAATTGTGGCCTCTCCGTCCATGGGCTCAGTAAGCAGAGAACGGAGCTGACTGACATTGAAAAGATAGGCTTTAACATTTGCATTATCATTTAGAGCTTCTTCTATAAATGCATATGTTCTGCTTTTCAGCATAATCTTTTCAGATCTGTGAACACCAAGCCAAAATATGAGCCTCTGCCCAATTACTATGTATTCATAATCAGCATACCGTGTTAATCAGAAAAATGAGGCTTTGTTCATTTTTACTTCCTCTCAGTGTTCATAGGTAACATTTCATGAAGCCATAGAGTGAGTTTAGGTTGTAATGACATAACAGTCTTAATGTTATAGGCTGAATTGTGTCCCTTACAATTCATTGAAACTCTAACCCCTAGTCCTCAGAATGTGACTGAATTTTAAAACATGGCTTTAAAGAGGTAATCAAGTAAAAATGAGGCCTTTAGTGTCACACTAATTCAGTCTGACTAGTGTCCTGAGAAAAGAGGAAATTTGGAAACACAAAATATACCAAGAATGCACTCATACAAGAAAAAGATGATGTGAGGAACCCATGAAAAGATGGACATCTGGAGCCCAAGGCAAGAAGTCTGAGAGGAAAACAAGTGTGGTCATATGTAGATCTTGGGCTTCTAGCTTCCAGAACTGTGAGAAAATACATTTCTACGATGTAAGGGATCCTCTCCATGGTATTTTGTTATGGCAGCACTAGTAGACTAATACAACTAAAAATAGGTATAATAGAAATCTAAACTCACTTCTTAGTGAGTTTAGAACCTTCTGAACCTTTTCATTCTGATAGCTTCTTTAATATTTATTTTTAGAATTGATTTTCTCAGTGTACATCCTATTGTATGGGTCAATGAAACAATTAAGCCTCAATATGAAATAGGTTGTTCAGGTCAAATATTAATTCTGTGCAACCGTGGATATGGTTAGGTGATCAACCTTAATTAAAATGCAGAATCAAGCCAAACTATTTCTTAAAATAAAGTAGCATACCCTCATATTTCACAATGCAAATTTCTGTTACTAGATTCATGTTTTTATACTGTATTTTCAAGTTTAATTTGTGCTCTGTGCACATATAGTATGTTCATCTATATTCTACATACCATTGTATTTTAAAAATGTAATTTATTTTGTAGTAGATAAGCATAGATTATTTTTAGTTTTAGGCTACTATGAAAAACATTATTTTGAAAGTTCTTCCATGTCTTCAGATTCACTAGTGCATTCATTCAAGTTGGGTACCTCCCTAGAAGGGGAATTGCTGAGTCGCAGAAAGCAATTATTTACAACTCAGGTAGATAAGCTAAACCGTTTTCCTGAAGTGATCGCACCAATGTAGAAATTCTATCAATGCACTGAAATTGTGAGATTGTTTGGAGGGTTTTCTTATTCTACCACCCCTTCAACACCTGTAATTGTCAATCTTCCCTGTTTAGACATTCTGTGAGTTTATAGTAGTTTCCGCTTGTGGGTTTAATTTGAATTTCCCTAATTATTAATTAAGTTGAACATATTTTCATGCAATTATTTAATCATATTGATAGTTTCTTTTGTGAAATGCTTTTTCATTTCTTCTGTCAATCTTATAAGGAATTAATTTTAATTTTGATTTTTTTGAGTTGTTAGTTACATGAGTCACAAATATCTCCTTTACTCTGCAATTCCTATAGTTTATATTTTAATATTATCATATCTACATTTATTAATGTGATCATAAGTATTTTATTGAGAAATATAGGTATGAATTACCAAAAAAAGCAAAATAGTTCAAGTGAATATTACTGATTTATAGTACAGAGGTACAGATAAATGGGTGAGGGACCTGGCTAGTCACTAGAATATTTAAAGTTATTTAAAATTAATAAAACTGTGATCTCTGCTTAAGGAAAGAAAGAAGGAAGAAAGGATGCAGGGTAAAAATAGACGGGCAAAGGGGGGAAGGGGAGAGGAAAAAAGGAAATGAAGGAAAAGGAGGAAGAAAGAAAGCATAGTTTCTTCATAATGCCTTTAAAATCCTCCCAGTTGCTCAAGCCCAAACCCAGCAGGTCAGCACTTCTCTTTCCTTTATATTTCACTTGTAATCATCTGCAGTTGCTCCACTTCATGGTTAATCCACTCGTAATGATGCTTTCTCCAAAATATCAGAGAGCAATCAATCAGGTTGAGCACAGTAAGAACAAAATGGTATACGAGTTTGTGGAAATTTACTTGATCCAGTCTTTGTGGCTCCCATTTGTCACGGTACAAGTTTAGAATGTGTACTAATTGGGGGGAAAATGATTGCTTGTAAGTGTCCTTTAGATTTTGCAGACAGGAGACAAAACAGTCAAATGCCATCTTCTCAGATAGGCCATTGATATCTCAAAAAATTAAAGTGCAACATATCTACCCCTCCAAATCAACCCAGCTATTCTTTCATATCATCATTATCTTCCTGTCTACAAGAACTCACATTGGCACAGTATTATTTTATTTGACTACATGGGTATTTGTCTAATTTTATGGAATTCTGTGAGAATAGAACAGAGATTTCCATGTTGTTTTACACTGGCATTTCTAATA
>PVKM010038394.1:0-14126 GCA_004027735.1 Carollia perspicillata
TTACCTCATAAAGTGGAGCCATTCATTACTTTATGACTGGCTTTTTTTACTTAGCATAAAGTCTTCTAGGTTCATCCATGTTGCAGCATGTGTCAGAATTTCACTTCCCTTTTTAAAAAAGATTTTATTTATTTACTTTTAGAGAGAGGAGAAGGGAGGGAGAAAGAGAGGGAGAAAAACATCAATGTGAGTACCTTGATCTCACATGTTGCATAACCCCAACTAGGGATCTGGCCCACAACCCAGGCTTGTGCCCTGACCAGGAATAGAACCAGTGACCTTTTGGTTCACAGGCCAGCACTCAATCCACTGAGCCACACCAGCCTGGGGATGTTTTGTTTTGTTTTGTTTAAGATTTTATTTGTATATCCTTAGAAAGAAGGAAAGGGAGGAAGAAAGAGAGGGAGAGACATACACATGCGCAAGAGATACATCTATCAATTACCTCTCACACGCCCCCAACTGGACACCTGGCTGGCAACTCAGGCATGTGCTGTGACTGTGAATCGAACCAGTGACCTTTCAGTTCATAGGCCAGCATTCAATCCACTGAGCCACACCAGCCAGGTTTATTCCTTTTTAAGGCTAAATAACACTTCATTCTATGTATATAATACCACATTTTGCTTATCTCTTTATCATTTGATGGACACAGGTTGCTTCCATGTTTTAGCTATTGTAAATAACGCTGCTATGATGATAAGTATGCAAATATCTCTTTGAGACCCTGCTTTCAGTTTGGGGGGTATATACCTTAGATTATATTGTAGTTCTAGTTTTAATTTTTTTAAAGGAACCACCACACTGTCATTCACAGTAGCTGTAATATTTTATATTTCCACAAACAGGGCACAAAGGTTTCAATTTCTCCATATTCTAGGAACCATTATAATGGGTTTGAGATAGATTTCATTGTAGTTTTGATTTGTATATTTCTGATGATTAGTAATGTTGATGATCTTTTCATATGTTTTTGGCCATTTGTGAATTTTTCTTGGAGAAATGTCTATTTGAGTCCTTTGCTCATTTTTTGAAAGAAAAACTACTTTAATTCAATTAAAGTTACAATTAAATTACTGCTCTTACTAGTGATGTATCTGTTACCATTGGGCATTGCATTAATTTTTCTTTTTATTTATTTATTTTTATTAAATGTATGGTGGTAACATTGGTTAGTAAAATTATACAGGTTTCAGGTGTACAATTCTATAGTACATAACTGTATATTGTATTGTGTGTTCACCACCCAAGTCAAGTCTCCTTCCAATACCATATATCTCCCTGCACCCTCTTCTACCTCCCTACCATCACTTCCCTCTGGTAATTACCATGCTGTTGTCTTTGCCTATGAGTTTGTTTTGCTTAATCTCTTCGCCTTTTTCACCCTGCCCCCACAAACCCTGTCCCCTCTGACATCTCTCAGTGTGTTCTCTACCTATGAGACTGCTTCTACTTTATCTGTTAGTTTATTTTGTTCATTAGATCTCACATATGAGTGAAATTGTATATTTGTCTTTCTCTGACTGGCTTCTCTCACTTAGCATAATGTCCTCCAGGTCCATCCCTGCTGTCTCAAAGGGTAAACTTTCTTTTGTTTTGTGCCCTAGTAGTATTCCTTTGTGTAAATGTGCCACACCATTTTTACCTATCCATTTATGAATGGGCACTTGGGCTGCTTCCTAATCTTGACTATTTTAAATAGCACTTCTATGAGCATAGCAATGTATATGTTCTTTTCAATTGGTGTTTCAGGTTTCTTCAGATAAATTCCCAGATGTGGAATGACTGGGCCATACGGCAGTTCCACTTATCAATTAGGTTTTTTGGCTCTTTATTGTTTAGTTTTAGAACTTTTCTATATAGTCTGGAGATGAATCCTTTATCAGATATACAATTTGCAAATATTTTATTCTATTCTGTGGGTTGTCTTTTAATCCTGTTGATAGTCTTTTCATGCACATTCTTTTGAATCTTCATAAAGTCTAGTGTGTCTAGATTTCTTTTGTTTCCTCTGTCTTTGATGTCATATCCAATAAGTCATTACCAAATCCAAAATCATGAAGCTTTTGCCATATGTATTCTTGTAAGAGTGTGTTATCATTTTAAGTCTTACATTTAGGACTTTGATCCAGTTTAGTTAACTTCTGTATATGGTATTAGTTCAGGGTCCAACTTTATTATTTTCTATGTGAATACCCAGTTTTCCCAGCACCATTTGTTAAAAAGATGCCTTTCCCCATTGAAGGCCTTGGTACTCTTGTCAAAAATCATTTGACCATATTTGAGGGAGTTTATTTCTGGACTCTCTGTTGTCTTCCATTGGTTAATCTGTCTGTCTTTATACTTGTACCACACTGTTTCGATTACTGTACATTTAGAAATCATGAACTTTGAGTCCTCCAGCTTTGTTCTTCTTTTTTAAGATTATGTTGGCTATTTGGTGTATTTTGAGAGTTTATATAAATTTTAGGATAAATTTTTCTAATTTTGCAAAACATATTGCTAAGATTTTGACAGGGATTTGTTTGAATCTATAAATTGCTTTGGATAGGGTTAATATCTTAACAACATACATCTTCTAATCTATGGGCATAAAATGTATTTCCTTGTATTTTTGTCTTCTCTAATTTCTTTCAGCAGAGTTTTGGAGTTTCCATTGTAAAAATCTTTCACCCTTTTGGTCAATCTCTACATATTTTATTCTTTTTTTTTTCATGCTATGAGTAATATGCAACAGGATTTAAACTTTTGATTAAATAAAATTTTTCTTTTAAGAAAGTGTTTAATATAATTAAAGGTTGCTATAGGGTTTAATACTTTTTTATTTTAATTGTTGTTCAAGTACAGTTTTCTGCCTTTTACCCCCATCCCAGCTCACCCCCTCCAGCCCTCCCTACCTCCCTCCTATTTCCACCCCCCCTTGTTATTGTCCATGTGTCCTTTATACTTGTTCCTGCAAACCCTTTCCCTTTTCCCTGAAATTCCCTCCCTTCTTCCCTCTGGTCACTGTCAGCCTGTTCTCAATTTCAGTGTCTTTAGTTATATTTTGCTTGTTTGTTTGTTTTGTTGATTAAGTTCCTGTTAAAGGGGATATCATATGGTATTTGTCTTTTACCTCCTGGCTTATTTCGCTTAGCGTACATACAGAAAATCCAGAGACACATGAAAAGATGCTCAGTACTGCTAGCTATCAGAGAGATGCAAGTTAAAACCACAGTGAGATACCACCTCACACCAGTCAGAATGGCCATCATAAACAAAGCAACAAACAAGTGTTGGAAAGGTTGTGGAGGAAAGGAAACCCCAGCGCACTGTTGGTGGGAATGTAGACTTGTACAACCACTGTGGAAAACAGTATGGAATTTCCTCAGAAAACTAAAAGTGGAAATGCCTTTTGACATGGCAATTCCACTGCTAATTCCACTGGATAATTCTAAGAACCCTGAAACACCAATCTAAAAGAATTTATGCACCCCAATGTTCATAGCAGCACAATTTACAATAGCCAAGTGCTGGAAGCAACCTAGGTGCCCAACAGTAAATGAATGGATTAAAAAACTATGGTACATTTACAGAATGGAATTCTATGCAGCAGAAAGAAAGATTCCTACTCTTTGCCACAGCATGGATATTTTTTTTTATGCTATTGGAAGTGTAACTGTTCTTGTAATTTCATTTTCAAATTGTTTATTGTTACTGTATACAGATGCAGCTGATTTTTGCATTGACATTGTATCCTGCTACTTTGTCACTTATTCACTTATTAGTTCTAAAGGGTATTTTGTGGAATCTTCAGAGTTCTCTATGTACAATATTATATAATCTGTGAACAGAGGTAATTTTACTTCTTCTTTTCCAATTTGGATGTCTTTTATTTCCTTTTCTAGCCTAATGGCTCTGACTAGCATTTTCCATACAATCAGTGATAGCTTTAAAGAACTTTTGTAACTTTATAAATTGCTGTGACTTCATAAATTCCCCATTGTTATAAGGCTTGATTTTGTTTATTTGCTTACTGTTTTATTTCTCAATTTTTGCAGTTTATCAAGCAATCTTAAATTTTGAAGGCAGTGCTGAGGGGAAAAAAGATAAGGTATGCCAAAGATTAATTATGGCTATTAATCAAAGGACATTCTCACATGTGCTCAGGAAAACTCAAGTAAGTATGGATTTTTCTTCATTGATCATTTTGACCACACCCAAAATTCCATTCATAATTCACTTTAAAGGAGCATCGTATTTGAAAACAATTCAAAGAATGAAAATTAACATTCATTGAGGGCATAATCTGTGATTTGACACCATCTATTCCCTAGAACAATCATGTAATTTTTTTAAATTTACAGATGAAAAAAACTAGAGTTCAAATAGATTGGTGATGGATGTATGACTTGGAAGTTAGAGAACTAAGATTAAAGCTGATTCCAGATTCTGATTCCAGAATTCTTTTCATATGCCACAGTACTTACATATTACTTTCATACTAACAAGTATTTCCTTGAAAACTAAAAAAGAAGAAGAAATGGCTAACAGCAAAAATAATTTGTACAGTGACTCATATATGCCCTTCACATACCTTTCAAATTTCAGTTGGATTATAAGAATTTTGAATCTATGCAAAGAATCACTTAGTAATAGCTATTATCTATTACGAGAAGTAATGCCTATTTATTTTTGCTCTAGAAAATCCACTAGCTTCTCTAAAGACATTTAAAAGGAAGGAAATTCATTTCAGTGAATTCCCAAAGACTATATAAGTATCATGGTGTAGCTCAGTGGATTGAGTGCGGGCCTGCAAACCAAAGGATTGCGGTTCCATTCCCAGTGAGGGCACATGTCTGGGTTGCAGGCCAGTTCTCAGCAGAGGACGCACGGGAGGCAACCATACATTGATATTTCTCTCCCTCTCTCCTTCCCTTCCCCTCTAAAAATAAATAAATAAAATCTTAAAAAAAAGAAGTATCAAACTCACACCAACTACACAGATACAAAAACTAAAGAAGAATAAAAATAAAAAATGCATGTGATAGGTGTATGGGTTTTTTTTACTCTTTTAACAGATAAAAGTATCCTTTATCGCTATTATCTTTGTTTATTTTATAAAACAACATCAGGAAGAAAAATATTACAGTGGAGTTTGCTTTTTGATTGGACTTTTAGCCTTACTTAAAAAATTACCATCCTTATGGAGAAGAGACTGATGGTTGCCAGAGGTGAGGGGTTGGGGGTTGGGTGAAAAGGTGAAGGGATTAAGAATCCCAAATTGGTAGTCACAGAATGGTACTGGGGATGTAAAATACAGCATAGGGAATATAGTTAATAATGTTGGAATAACTATTGCACAATGCCAGGTGAGTACTTGAAATATCAGGGAGACCACATTTGTAAAATATATGATATGTAACCACTTTGCTATATACCTGAAACTAACACAAAATAATATTGAGTATAAATTGTAATTGAAAAATAAAATAAAACACAGAAAAAGAATGAGCTCAGACTGGTGTAGCTCAGTTGCTTGTATGCTGTTCTGCAAAGCAAAAGGTTACTGGTTTGACTCCTAGCCAGGGCACGTGCCTGGGTTGTGGGTTCAGTCCCCAGTTGGGGCACGTACAAGAGACAACCGATCAATGCTTCTATCTCACATCAATGTTTCTCTCCCTCTCATTCTCCCTTCCCTCCCCTCTTTATAATAATTAATAAATAAAATCTTTATTAGAAAAAGAATGAAAGAATGGACACATAAAAAGGATATTATCTTTCTAAACATTGGAACAAATTGAATTTTGGATGAACTAACTTAGAATTAGCTTTTCTGGATGCTTTTACAACACAAATCCTTCAGTCTGTGCTGAGTCAGTAAATTCTGTCTCCCAGGCAACTTTGTGTAAATCAAAGCTGAAGGTCAGAACAAAATTAATGCATTACTTTAAAGAAATACAGAATTGCTTTGCATTTCAATTAGCGCTATTTGGTTTTGTATGTTTAAATGTCCCTGTTACCATTTTTTGGTTAATTCTGGATAGTTTGAATCTCTTGTGCATTTAAGGTCTAAAGCATTTTACATAAGAAAAATTAAATTAAAAAAGTAAACGCTAGTTAAACAAAATAATTAATAAAGTGGTAAATTGTTATCTTTATAAGTAACAAAAGACATTAAAATCCAAACAAGATAATATTTTCCACCAATCAAATGAGCAGGTTTAGAAAATAATACCCAGCACCAGCAAGAGTCCAGAGAAATGTTTCCCATTTTGGCTTCACATTTCTACAGCCTCCTACTTCAGGTTTTCAGTATCTCCTGCCTGGAGAATCTCAGTAACTCCATTCTAACCTGTCTGCCCGATTCAGTCTCATATTTCTTAAATCCTACACTGCAGCCTGAGAAATTCATCTACAATTTAATTCTAACCATATTACCACATGTGTTTCTCAGCCTTTCAGTTTCAAAGGTGGAATAGTTAATATTGCCTCTGTAAATAAATAGCTAAATGAGTGAGTGACTGTGTTGGCAAAAATGGCACCATGTGTTAGACTGGTGGAGTCAGCCAGGACCTTGGTTCAGTAGCCTCAATATTTGAGTTCTGGCTAAGAAAGAATGGAGGCTCGGGATTCAAACTATAAAAGAAAGTGTATTTAGACAGCCACAGAGCTAGAAGTGACCCGAGGAAGAAGTCGGCTCAGGAAACAAGTTACAGAGGCAAAAGAAGGGCACAAAGAGCTGCGGAGACAGAGAGAGGCAAGGAAAGTGTCTTAGGGAAGGGGGAGGGGGGAAGGGGCGGGAAAAGTGAGGGAGTGCCTTATAGAGAGAGCCACACTGAGTCCTCCATCGCGAGGGTATGTATCTCAAGGTCTCAGTGGTGGATCCCGATAGAATATTCATCAGCTTTTCAGGTGTGTCCTTTTAGGGTCATGGTTTCCACAGATCTAGGGCTTCTTTTAACCCATTGGATGGGCTAACTGCTTTTTTCTTGAGCTGACCTATTGGGGCTGGTTCCATCCTTGTCTCCTCTCTTCGTATGGGAGTCAGATGGGGCTTTTCTTCAGCCCCCTTATTGTTCTCTAAGGGGGCAGGGTTCTACCTCTTGACTAGCTATAGGCCAGAGGAGAAAAGGTCAGGGGGAGGATCTGATTGCATGACAGGAGATGATCTAGGGGAGGAAAGCGTGCCTTAGAGTGAGGTCCTAACTAACAATACTTATGTTCAATAAGTTCTCCTAGTTCTGCCTTTTGCCAGGTACTCATTGCTAGGTGCCTGGGACTTCCTGCCCTGGTGACATTCTGTGCCTGGCCAATTGTCCTGCTCTACTCACGCCTATGTGACTATCACGGCTGCAGTTCAGTTTGACATGGTCATTACAGAAAATAAAAAAATCACCAAGCCCAAGGTTTGTTCCTCTGACAGCCATAGGAAGCCAAATTAAAATTACAGCGTTGCTTAGTAAACATGGAATTAGCAATTCAAATGCTTAAAGAAATCAGGTTAAAGAAGCTTGGAGCACTCACCACCTCAGCGATTTTCATCAATCTGCACATTCTCTGCTTAGACAGTGCTTATATGGACAATGGCAACTTTTGGTTTTAGGGTTCCATATTTTCTACTCCCAATGGAAGTTACCTTTTTTGTTTATATAGGGGGTCTAAAACATTTCTTCTACCATCTTGGAGTCTCCAGCTAGGCCTGAGAATTATGCTAACATAAAACAGATCAAAAGCAGACAGGAGAAAAGCATACAAATTTTATTTGCATGTGTACATGAGAGTTTTCACTAGAAAACGAAAACCCAAAAAGTGATTAGACCTAAGTGCTTGTACATGGGTTGAACAAAGTGTAGTAAGTGAGGAAAAGTACATAAAGTATATTAGGAAACTAAAGGAAAATAAGGTTTATTTTAACAGCATTTATGGGTACATATTTTTCTGAGCCTCAAATCCCTGTCTCTAGTGATAAGATTGTACTTTTCCTCTAGGTTCAGAAAAGGCATCTTTTACATGGGAGTTTTCTCCTGTTTTCAAGAAGAAAAAGGAGGCCAGAATACCATCTTTTGTTATTCAAGTATCTTTAGCTCAAAATATTCATTATGCCAAGTCAGCACATTTTGGATGGTGTATTTGGGACCCTTCATTTACATCATCTTTCTAAATAAGAATTAATACCACTGCTTAGGGTTTTACTTATTAAACTTTAATCATATCCCAGACTTGTCTAACAAGGTTGCATCTAAGTTATTTTCACTATATTAGGAGGCATTCCCAAGCTCTTCAGTCCTGTTGTTCTACACAGTCCCCAATTTAAGCAAATATTTGAGTACCTACTCTATGCAAAGTAGTATTCGATGTTCTGAGGATAACCAATGGCTTAGATGTACACTGTTGCACTTTTTTTAAAAAATGCCATAAGAGTAGCTTTCCCAGGAGGCAATGTTATTTTTTATTGTTACTGAATGGTTTCTCACTGTGAACACTATTTCCAAAAATGGAGTATTGTTAAGCTTGCTACAAACATTAAGCAATTATTTTATAGCATAAATAATCATCTCATAATTATCTATTGCATATTGGCTTCTTTAAAAATGTTGGCTGAGGATGATCTTGCTTTGACATTCTCCTTAAATTTAACAGTAGATAACTTTATTTTTCTATAGTTTATTTTTTATTATATTTTTTCCATTACCATTACCCCTCTTATACCACTTCCACCTCCACCTGTTCCCCTCCCCACACTGTTGTCCGTGTCCATGAACCTTTTTTTTTTTGCTTGAACCCTCCACCCTCACCCCATAGAACTGTCAGCATGCTCTCTATCTATGAGTCTGTCCCTGTTTTGATTGTTAGTTGTTTATTCATCTAATTCCACATATGAGTGAAATCATATGGTACTTCTCTTTCCCTGACTGGCTTATTTCACCTAGCATAATGTTCTAGAGGTCTGTGCATGCTCTCACAAAGGGTAAAATTTTCTTCTTTTTTAAGCCAAGTAGTATTCCATTGTGTAAATGTACCATAGCTGTTTTATCCACTCATCTACTGATGGACACCTGAGTTGCCTCCAAATCTTGGCAATTGTAAATAATGCTGCAATCAACATAGGGGTGCTTATATTCTTTTGAATTAGTGTTTTCAGTTTCTTCAGATATATTCTCAGAATTGCTGGGTCATAACACTCAATTCCATTTTTAATTTTTTGAGGTATCTCCATAATGCTTTCCACAGTGGCTGTACCAATTTGAATTCCCACCAACAGTACATAAGCATTCCCTGTTGTCCACTTCCTCCCCAGCGCCCAAGCCATTGTTGTTTGTTGATTTATTGATGATAGTCATTCTGACAGGTGTGAGGTGATATGTCCTTGTGTTTTTAATTTACATCTCTGATCATTAGTGACATTAAGCATCTTTAATATGTCCAACGGCCATCTGTATGCCCTCTTTAGAGAAGTGTCTGTTCAGATCCTTTGCCCATTTTTTAATTGAATTATTTTTCTTCCTGGTGTTGAGTAGTATAAGTTCTTTATATATTTTGCAAATGAAACCCTTGTCCTATGTATCACTGGCAAATTTATTTTCCCATAAAGGCAAATCAATAAATGTAGCACACCATATTAACAATATAAAGGACAAAATCACATGATCTTGTCAATAGATGTTGAAAAGGCATTTGATAAAATCCAGCACCCATTTATGATAAAAAGCACTCAGCAAAATAGATATAAAGGGAGCATATTTCAACATAAGAAAGGCCATATATGAGAAATCAACTGCCAATATCATACTCAATGGGCAAAAACTTAAACCTTTCTTTCCCCTTAAGATCAGGAACAAGACAAGTGTTCCACTTTCACCTCTCCTGTTCAACATAATACTGGAAGTTCTAGCCACAACATTCAGACAAGAAAAATAAATAAAAGCCATCAAAATTGGAAACAAGAATGTAAAACTGACATTATCCACAGATGACGCCATAGTGTACACAGAAAACCCTATTGTCTCCACCACACAACTACTCAACCTAGTAAGTGAACTTAGTGAAATAGCAGGATATAATGTTAATACTCAGAAACCGATGGCATTTTGTACACCAACAATGAGCTATCAGAAGGAGAAACTAGGGGGGAAATCCCATTTACTATAGCAGCAAGAAAAATAAAGCACCTAGGAATAATCTTAACAAAGGAGGCAAAAGACCTGTACTCAGAACTCTGTAGAACATTGAATAAAGAAAATAAGAAGATACAAATAAATGAAAGCATGTACCATGATCATGGAGTGGAAGAATTAACATCATTAAAACTTCCATACTACCCAAAACAATTTATAGATTCAATGCAATTCCTGTTAAAATGCCAATGGCATACTTCACAGATGTATTTAAAAATTTTCAAAAATTCATATGGCACCAAAAAAGACCCCAAATAGCCTTGCAATCTTCAGAAAAAGAACAAAGGAGGAGAGAATACAATTCCCAATATCAAACTATATGACAAGGCCACTGTAATCAAACAGTCTGGTACTGGCATAAGAACAGACTCATAGACCAATGGAACAGAATAGAGAGCCCAGAAATAAACCTACTTTTTAAATTTATTCTTTATTACCCTTGCCTGAGGAAATATATCAGAAAAAAAGTATTCCAATGAGCAAGCGATGTCTGAAAAATTTACTGTCTGTGTTTTTTTTTCTAAGATTTTTATTGTTTGGGGTCTAACATGTCTTTAATGCATTTTGAAATTGTTCTTGTGTGTGTCATAAGAAAGTGGTCTAATTTCATTTTTCTGCATGCATCTCTCCAATTTCCTAAACACTGTTTATCAAATAAATTATCTTCAGCCCATGGTATGTGCTTGCTTCCTCACACAAATATTAATTGACTATAAAGGTGTGGTTTAATTTCTGGGCTCTCTATGCTGTTCCAATGATCTATGTGTCTGTTTTTTATACCAGTACTATGCTCTTTTGATTACTATGGCTTTATAGTATAGTTTCATATTATGTGCCACGGTTCCTCCAACTTCGTTATTTTTTTCTAAAGATCACTGTTGCTATTTGGGATCTTTTGTGGTTTCATATAAATTTCTGAAATATTTTAGTTCTGTAAAATACATCATTGGTATCTTGAAAGGAATTGCGTTGAATCTATAGATTGCTTTGGGTAGTGTAAATATTTTAATGATGTTAATTCTTTATTTCCATGAAAACGGTATGTGTTTCCACTTACAATATTTGTATCTTCTTCAATTTCTTTCTTCAGTGTCTTATAATTTTCTGAGTACAGGTTTTTACAACCTTATTTAAATTTATCTTAAGTATTTTATTCTTTTTAAGGCAATTGTGAATAGAGGTGTTTTCTTAATTTCTTATTTTGATAGCTCATTATTGACATAAAAATGCAACTGATTTTTGGATATTAATGTTGTATTCTGCTACTACAATGAATTCATTTTTCAGCTCTAGTAGTTTCTTGGTGTAATCATTAGGATTCTCTATGTACAGTATCATGTCATCTGAAAATAATGACAGTTTTACTTCTTTGTCTCCAATTTGGATGCTTTTTATTTCTTTTTCTCTGATTGCTGTGGCTAGCACTTCCAATACTATGTTGAATAAGAGAGATGAATGTGGATATCCCTGTCTTATTCTCGGTCTTAAAGACGATGCTTGTAGTTTATGCCCATTGAGTATGATGCTGACAATGGGTTTGTCATATACGGCCTTTATTATGTTTAGGTGTGTCCCTCTAATCACACTTTGTTGAGAGTTCTTATCATAAATAGGTGCTGGATTTTATAAAATGTTTTGTATTTATTGATATGATCTTGTGGCTTTTATCCTTCATTTTATGTATGTGGTATATCATCACATTTATTGATTTGCAAATGTAACAACCTCACATTCCCAGAATAAATCCCACTGGATCATGGCGTATGATCTTTTCTCTGTATTACTGTATTCAGTCTGATAATATATACTGAGATTTTAACATCTATATTCATCAAGGATATTGGCCTATAAGTTCCTTTTTTTCCAGTTCCTTTATCTGGTTATGGAATTAGGATATGCTGGCCTTACACAACGAGTTTGGAAGTCTTGCCTGCTCTTAAATTTTTTGGAATAGTTTGAGAAGGAATGGTGTTCTTAAAATGCTTGGTAGAATTCACCTATGAAACCATCCAGTCCAGGGTTTTTGTTTGTTGGGAGTTTTTTAATTACTGCTTCAATTTCACTGAGTGTTATCTGTCTATTCAGGTTCTCTGAATCTTCCTGATTTAGTGTTGGAATATTTTATGTCTCAGAATGTATCCATTTTATCCAGGTTGTCCTTTGTTGGACTATATTTGGAATATTTTCTTACCATTCTTTGTATTTCTTTGGTGTCAGTTGTTATTTTTCATCTTACATTTCTTTTTTTTTTAAGATTGTATTTATTTATTTTTAAAGAGAGGGGAAGGGAAGGAGAAAGAGAAGGAGAGAAACATCAATATGTGGTTGCCTTTTGTGCACCCCCTACTGTAGACCTGGCCCACAGCCTAGGCATGTGCCCTGAATGAGAATTGAACCAGTGACCCTTTGGTTCACAGACCAGCACTCAATCCACTGAGCCACACCAGCCAGAGCTCTCCTCTTACATTTATGATTTTGTTTGTTTGGGTTCTCTCTCTTATTTTCCTAGATGAGTCTGGTTAAAGATTTCTCGGTCTTGTTTACCTTTTCAAAGAACCAACCCTAGGATCACTGATACTTTGTGTTTTTAGACTCTATTTCATTTACTTCTGCTCTGATCTTTAATATTTCCTTTGTTCTACTCACTTTGAGCTTTGTTGTTCTTTTTCAAGTGTCTTTAAGTATAAAGTTAGATTGTTTATTTGAGCTTTTTCTTTTCTTGTTTTTTTTTTGAGCTAGACCTGTAATGCCATGATTTGCCTTCTTAGGATAGCTTTCCCTGTGTCCTATAGATTTTGGTTATAGTTCTCTCATTTTCATTTGTTTCAAGGTATCTTTTAATTTCTTCCTTGATATCATTGTTGACTACTCAATGTTCATTAACATGTTATTTAGCTTCCATGCGTTTGTGTGTTTTTCAGGTTTCTTCTCATGTTTGGTTTCTAGTTTCATAGCATTATGGTCAGAGAAGATGTTTGATATTATTTTAATCTTTTTAAATTTATTGAGACTTCTCTGTGTCCTAATATGTGATCTATCCTAGAAAATGTTTCGTGTGCACTTTGAAAGAATATATATTCTGCTGCTTTGGGTTAAATGCTCTGAAGATATCAATTAAATTCATTTTATCTGGTGTGTTTATTTAAGGCTGTTGCCTCCTTCAATGGACTTCTATCCACTGAAGTCAATTGGATGTTAAAATTCCCTACTATGGTTGTATAACCATCAATCTCTATCTTCATATCTTATTAAGATTTGCTTTACATATTACAGTACTCCTATATTGGGTGCATAAATGTTTACCAGGATTATACCCTCTCGTTGGATGGTAGGACACTACATTATATATTGTCCTTCTTTGTTTGTTACTATAGCCTAGTTTTAAAGTCTATTTTTCAGATATAAGTAGTGCTACCACAACTTTTTTATCTTCTCACTTGCATAAAATACTTTTTTCCTTCCCATTACTTTTAGTCTGTGAGTGTCTTTCACTCTGAGGTGAATCTCTTGGAAACAGCACATACATGGGTCTTGTTTTCTTACCCATTGAGCAACCCTGTGTTTTTTTGATTGAGCATTTAAGACATTTACCTTTAAAGTGGTTATTGATAGATATGTATTTATTGCTATTTTATTTTTAACTATTTTTCTATGGCTTTTTTGTTTCCTTTTTCTTCTTGTTGTTCTTAAAAAAACTGAAGTTGAAAGGAGCCGATCAAGATTGCAGGTGTTACTCAGCAGCCATGTGAATAAGGAGGGCAATACATTCGGAGGGCTCATACTACACCACACAGAGTTATCTGGACTATGCTGGGTTCTAATCTGCATTATTTTCTAATGTGGTCTCTTGAAGGCTCTGGTCCTGCCCCCAAGAATGTGCCACAGGTATTAGTTACATCTGCTGTAGTTTCTCCTATGTTTCTATTTCTTTCCTTGGCATTTTACTTTGTTTCAGTTCTACATTTCAAA
>PVKM010038395.1:0-14126 GCA_004027735.1 Carollia perspicillata
TCATGAAAGGCAAGGACCTACATCCAAGATTGCTCTATTCAGCAAAGCTTTCATTTAGAATGGAAGGGCAGATAAAGCGCTTCTCAGATAAGGTCAAGTTCAAGGAGTTCATTATCACCAAGCCCTTATTATATGAAATGTTAAAGGAACTTATCTAAGAAAAAGAAGATAAAAAACAGGCACAGAGAAAGGATAGCAAACTCACAGTTATTAATATCCACACCAAAAACAAAAGTAGACTAAGCAGACACCCAAATTAGGAGTGGAGCCACAGAAATGGAGGTCATGTGGAAGGTTAGCAACAGAGGAGTGGGAGGAGGAGCTGGGGAGAAGGTATAGAGAATAAGTAGCACAGACGGTGGGAAGAAAATAGGGAGAGGGCAAGAGTAGTGCGGGAAATGTAGAAGCTAAAGAACTTACGACACATGGACATGAACTCAAGGCGGGGAGTGTGGGTGGGAGGGGGTGTGCAGGATGGAGGGGAATGAAGGGGGGAAGTGGAACAACTGTAATGGCATAATCAATAAAATATATTTTTAAAAAAAGAAAAAGAAAGAAACATGCCTTAGCTCCTTTACATAACACCCTGAGGAGCCTGGGTGTCAGCTGGGCTCCAGAGGCTGCGAGATCCTCTGGTGTGCCGGGAGAGCTGTGGCGAACGATGAGCTCCAGGGCCGTGAACCTCCCACATGGAATGGAGCAGCTCTGCTGTCTTTTACTATCAGATTAAGATTTTGTATGGAGTTAAACTAAGGGGAAAAAGTTGAAACCCCTAATCATCCCTTAAGGCAATGCTTTCCAAATTTTAATATGCATATGAATTACCTTGGAATCTTCTTAAACTGCAGATTCAGTTTCAGATCTTGGGTGAGACCTGAGACTGGATTTCTGCCATATCCCAGGTGATGGCCTTGCTGCTGGTCCTTGGACCACACCTGAAATAACAAAGCCTTGGGGCACGCCAGCCAGGCAGGCAGCCCTGTGCAGGAAACACAACTATATTTTTTTCTGTTACTCAACCGAATCCACCTGATGACAGAAAATGAAATCCTAGCATCTCCAGAAAAATTGGGTCCCATATACATTTTCTCAGGATTCTCTCTCTTTTTTTCCATTTTAAAATTGTCAATTCATGGAACGTTTAGGATCTTGCTCTCCAGCGTGTCACATCATCAGTTTGGCTCCAATAAACACATAAAAATTAAAAAAAAAAACTTTAAACCTCACTTCATGATTTTCGCCATTGCCCTTCTCCTCTGGAGAGCACCCTGTTCAATGTGTTAGGTGTGAGGAAAGCCCTCTGAGCTGGGGCTGCCCCTCTGCCCGGTGTGCCCTCCCCGAAATGCAGCCTCTGCAGTCGCTGACAGTCACTGCAGGGTCTGTGATCCTGAGTCACTGCTTTCTGCTGCCTGTGTCTTCTGGTCATGATCAGCAGATTCCTCAGGGTCAGCCCTCTCTCAGCAAATTCCTAAGGCCTCTGCCTTGGGAACACAAGACACTTGGCTGCCCTCACACACTTCTCTGAGACTGCTGGAGTGTGATGAAGCCGTGCAGTTCGGGAGGCAGCTGTGGTCAGTGCTGGGGGCCCAGTTCCGCCATCTTGAGGATGCACATCCAAACCACTTAGGTGTGGAAGTGTTACAGAACAGACCGGGGGAGAGGGTGAACGACATATTATTACCAAAAAGACGCCCCCCTTTTTTTCTTCCGGGGGTTCCCCCCCATACTAGGTTCGCTTTGCCCACCACCAGAAGAAAGGCGTCTCTCAATGCCAGAGATCAGTGAAAAGGAAAGGAATTATTTATTTAAAAGTTATACAGACTTAGAGTAATGACTTAATGTCTTCATTAAAATACTAAAGTCCTTTAGAATACCCACAGTCCTTCCTTCTCCCTCTGCCCTAGTCTGGAGTACCATATCTCAGGAAAAGATGTAGAAGTCCGTGGCTCAGGCTCCCGGCACCATCAGCTGTGTCGCTGCCACAATCTCCAGTTAATCCAAAATCATGTGGCACCTTCTCATGGCTCGCCAGCAAGGGTCCTTTCACCCCTTTTCTTCCAGGCAGAGTCTCTCCTGCTGCCTAAGCCATGTGACAAAAGGGAGCACCCCCAGAGCTGCGTCATCCCAACCTCTGCCCAAGCTGTGGTGATTTCCCATCATGGCCACACCTGGGTTTAATCCCTGTGCCAATCTTCCTCGCAGCCCCATTTCCGACTCCTCCCACAATCAGTTACACCTGCCAGCATTCCCATATCCTTCCAGCTTTACTGGGCTGCCACAGTAAGTCCAGGCAGGCGTGGCCCCATGGCGTGGAGCCAATCATCTCTAAGCTCTCATGCAGACACTGTAACCAGAGGGGAGCAGCCTCCCAAGTTACATCCTGGGTGGAAGTCACTCCCATCCCTCTGGCTCAAAGCCTGGCCACAGCTGTTTAGCATATCTCTGCAACCAGTTAAAAACTATAGATACGTTAAATGACCATGCCAGAGGTTAGCTGCAAAGCTGTTGCTGTACAAAACAGCCCTCAGTGGCCCTGCTCCATGTGTCCCATCCCCCAACTCAGACTGGTGGGGGTGAGGACATCACATATATATTTTTCTCTAATATTTCCTGAACACCCTGAGTTCTGGACCTTATTACAAATCCTGATTTGCCTGCCCACCCCCCCCCCCTTGGCTGTACGCTGTTACAGAAGGTGTAGGGAGGGCAGGGTCTGTTCTAGAGAAGGCAGAGCCTCTGGCAGCCTTGGAAGCCATGAGCCTGAGTCGGGTAGTAAATGGTGCTAAGAAAGGCATCATCTGCCTGTGGGGGAGGCTCGTCCGGGTGGCAGCAGCTTGGGCTACTTCAGCTCTCGGGGACAAGCTACCCATTTGCCACCCAGGAAATGCCCAGGGCGCACAGTGCCAGGACTGGGCTACGGGGATGCTGATCCCAGAGGGCAGCCCCCAGGGCTGGGCATGAAAGGAGATGCGAGGAAAGGTGAGGAAGAGGAAGGACATGCCTGAGGCCCACTTCCTGGGTGGCAAGGGCCCCCGAGGAAACTGGGTGCCTCTCTCATCCCGAGGCCCCTGGCCTCTTCTGGAACTCCTAGTTTGTCCTCCTGGTTCTCTTAGCTATTTCCAAAAATGACCATTTTACTTTTTTTTAAAGGTTTTCTTGCTCATCAAAACAAGGATACTAGGTAAAAATAGAACTAAACATAGGAAGCTACAAAGCTCAAGATACTTAACAATTTTCACACAGTCCCTGGTCTGCAGTTCCTGGCACCCTGGGTGAGCGAAGCAAGGGTCCCCGAGAGGCTCCCCAACTCTCACCTCCCTGCTCTTAGGTGAGAGTTCCTTCCCAAAACGCAGGAAATGTGCTCCTGTGAGCACCCCTGCGGGGGCCTGCACCTCCGCCCTCCCGCCCTAGGGATTTTGTTGTCCTGGAACCCAAAGCTCAAGAAGAAACACCTGGCCCCAAGGGCTAGGTTGGCCTCTCTGGGTCTTCTTGAGGCTGGGACTCGGCTGCAGCAGCCAGCAAAGGGAGAAAGGAAGCAGGGCGCAGAGGGTGGAAGGAGCCAATGGGGAGTTTTCTAAGCAACCCCAGCCAGGTAATGGCCCTAAGAGCAGCTCTCTGGGAGTGTCGCACCCCCTCCACTGCCACCGGCACCCTGAATCAGGCCCACATGGAGCTATTCCTGCTACTGAAAAAGGGAAGGGGCTCCTTCCCTTTTCCCAGGTAAGGGGTCCTGGAAGACCCCAGGCAGCTCCATGCTTTGCACCTGTGAACCTTGAGAAGGAATATATCTACCAAGAACTCCTCTTGGTTAACTGAGCTTGAATTTATTATTTATTTATTTATTTTTTTCCTCCCCTATGGACATGATTATTGATTTTAGAGAGAGGGAATGGGAGGGAGAAGGAGATGGAGAGAAACATCAATCGGTTGTCTCTCCTATGCGCCCCTACAGGGGACTGAACACACAGCCCAGGCATGTACCCTGATGCAGAATCAAACCCTCGACCTTTTGGTTTATGGGACAAAGCTCCAACCAACCGAACCACACGGGCCAGGGCTGTGCTCATATTTATGACCAGTGTCCAGCAGCAGTTGCTGACAGAGACCTCTGAAGTGCATCCTGCGTTTCAGGGAAATGCCGTAGTCTGAGGTTCGCCTGAGTCAGCCCTCATCAGGGAGTTCCCAGTTTCGTCTTTCTACTGAGACCTGCCCCCCCAATCAGAGATGCTCATATCCTCATTTGCATCTATACCAGCGAATCAGAACTGCTCTGTTACCAATCGGAACTGCTCCATTTGCACAACCGAGACCAATCAGAACTGTACAGACTTAGATGCCTCATTCACGTAGAAGTGGACCACTTGGTCTGGAGGGGAAATTCCTCTATGAAAGGAAACCTGCCTGCCCTTTGTCTTGGCGGAGCACACTTTCAGTTTCCACCTGGGGCTCTGCCTCCTGGGTTTGCAAACTGTTCAGCCGAATAAAGCCTCTCAGTTGAATGAAATCTCTCCTCGGGTTGGTAATTTTTGTTGACACACCCTTGAAAATTCATGATGTCCCTTGCCTGGGAACACGTGAGGAGGGCAGTTTGCAGGAGAGGGCAGGGGGCTGGAGGAAGTGCAGCGGGGGTCTCAGCTTGCCCTCAGCACCCTGCATTGGGAAAGGCAAGCATACACTGTTACCCAGAATATTTCTGAATGGCGGAGCCTTTCAGAGAGCTGACATTTAATTCTTTGAAGAACCAGGATTTACCTTGGCTAGAGCTCTCTTTAAGAGGTTTTTTTGAATGTCACTCTTTAAACAAGCCATACTGGACGTACCTTTTCCCGGGGACCTGGGTCACATAAGGGTCTCGCTCACCAAAATGCGGCTGCCGTGAGTCTGGCACTAAAGAATGCCGACAGCTGCACCTGTGCGATTAAGTCTTCTTCGAATAGGGCCTGAGGGACTTCAGTGTTCATGTGTTGATATGCGGCAGCCCTCCCTTTTCTAACTTACCTTGTCCAAATTCCTGGGGGCTTGGAACCCAGTTTTCCTAGTTCACAACTTCTGAACTGTGGGGTCTTCTAGGAGTGAAGTAATTGAGGTCAGTGCCTGCCCCGTCGGCTGACTTCTGGTCCTCTGCTGGGCTCTCTGGTACCTTAATGATCTAGACAGGCCAAGTGTTCTAGGTAGGGATGTTCTGGTTTGAACCAGTTCACTAAATCTCGATCGATCAATCTCTCCCTCGAATACCTTGGAACAGGTCTGCTAAAAATGTCACAGGGCAAAATGGTACTCAGCTGCCTGCCGCAGTACACAAGCATAATGCAATACTTTGTGGGGAAGGAGAAAGGTTTTTATTAACAGCGTGCCCAGTTTGGGGGATTGGAAGCTCTTCTGCTCTAAGCCATTTTCTTCTGCAAAACACAGAAATCCCTTTGTTCCCAAAAAGACAAATCCAAATCCAAGCCCAGAGAACCCTCTTCCATTCTTATCTGTAGCCCAAGGCTGCTACACAGATGGGTCCCTGTCTCTCCAGCTCCAGGCCCTCTCTCTCTAGCACACACTCCTGCGGCCAGCATCTCCATCACCCTGCCTCGGCTCCCTCCCTCCCCTTCAGTGGGCTCAGGCTCACTGAAAAATCCCTGCTGTGGCCATGTGAGAGGCTCAGTCTGCTGGGCCCCAGTGGTTTGCACCCTTGGGGGAGTGGCAAAATGTTCTCAGCCCACACGTCTGTGCACCACTCCCAGGGCAAGAGACGAAGAGCAGTCCAGGACCCATGCCTTGTGGCACAAGACTGCAGCAGCCCGTGGGCCTGCCGCTGGTGGGGCACGCATCCTGCAGGAGCCTGCTCCAGGCTGAGTGAACAGAGCCACTCAAGAGCCACGAACAGGTCCTACAAACACCCAGGCTTCCTCCCAACCGGGCTGGCAAAGGGAAGGAAAGAGAGCAAGATTCTCCGTGCCATCTGGTTTTGAAGTCCCCGCCCAAAATCCCATGTAAGGCAGAAGTGTCCAAATTCCCAGCCATTTCGAGCCAACACCCACCCTGTGCCTCAGCCTGCACTGTGTCCCTGCCCCTCCCACCGCCAGGATCCAGAAGGGGGCAGGAGAGTTTCCTAGCCCTGCAGGGGCAGCGGGGTTTTCGTACTGTGACCATTTCAGCCCCGCACAGTCTCTGTGCAAGCTGTCTCTGGCAGTGTCACATCACGCTGCTCGGTTGCTGGGGCACTGCACACGGGTGCACTGGCACTAGCTTGTTTACTGTTGTCTGGGGGGTGTGGAATCACGCCCCACTCTGGCTTCAATCCCAAGCTGCCTTTAGCACTTTCCAACCCCTCTCTGGGGTCCCTCCCTTCCCTGGGGGAATGCAGTCTCTGTCTACAGATGGGGGTCCCCAGCTCCTCAGTGATCTGGCTAGACCCCTTTCTCACAACAGGTCTAGGCAACAGATTGTGCGCGTTCACTGCTGGCAGTGTCAGCAGATGCAGCCTGTCATTCGGTTTAGTGAGAGCAAGGACAGTGTCATGGGTTCTCTCGGAGGCCATGCTCCAGCCCAAGTCCCCATGCTTCCTCACACTGATTGGGTCGCAAACCTCTGACCAAACAATATCATTGCTTACAGTGGTCAAAGTAGCAAATATTGCTGTGACAGAGACCCTAAAATGCAGTGGCCGAAATAAAATATAAATCCATCTCTCTCTCACAGGAGAGTTGGAATTTGTATCTGTTCTACACAATCATTTTTTTTCTACACGATCATGTCAAGTCCCAGGTTCCTCTCATCTTGTTTCTCTGCCTTCTCCCCTGCTTTAGCCCTCACTGTCACGGTCAGGAAGGGGAAAGACAGGAGGAGGCTCACCTGCTGTCTTAAGAATTAGGCTCTTCCATGGCTCCCAGTGCTTTGGCTCACATTCTGTCACAGACAGCTTTCGACCCAAGGGCCCACTTACCTGCAAAGCAGCCTGCCGTACAATTATGGAAGAAAAGAACAGATTTACAAGCACAACAGTGAGACACGACCTCCTGAAGGAAAATTGGCAAATGTGTTTCTTCATTAAGCACCTCCTATGCTCTAGGCCCTGTAAATGAACAGAGAATGCACACGCAAACACACAAATGGGTAACAATCTATGGAGAAATGTTCAACTTCATTAATGATCAAAGAAGTGCAAAAAACAACAACAATGAGTTCTAAGTGCTCCCTATCAGGTTGGCTGAGATTTGTTTCTTAAACGACAGTAGCCGGAGTTGGGGGAAGACACAAGGAAATGGACTTTATCACAACCTGCTGGCGGAATCAGAGGCTGAAGTACAGTGAGACACTGGACTACGAGCTCCAGGACACCTCCCTTTGCACGGGCCCTGTTTGCGCAGATAGCATGGAAGACTGCTCCGGCCTAGAGGACCCCCTGTATGCCTTGAAACAGGTGCTCCTGGAGCCAGTCCTCGACCCCCAGGGGCAATCTTCCCTTTGTGGCCCTCATCCAGTGTTTAGACCCCATCGTCAACCCCAAGGAGAATGATCTGAGCAAGACACTGTTCCACGTTGACCCAGGCTTTATGGCCAAGAAGCCCCCCGAGAACTGGCGTGGTCGGAGGCACCCGAGCAGCGAAGGAAACCATGCCTGCCTGAGGGCGGTGAGCAAGGCCTCGCCCGAGCAGGCATCTCTGACGAAGTTACCGAGGTGGCACTGGACACTTTCCAAAACTCTCCGCAATAATGAATGGATATGAAACATGCTATAAAAATGCGTGTTCTTCCTATTCTTCTTATAGAAAGTGAAATTGCACTATCATTGTTGCTTGAAAGGGCAACCAGAGCCTCCACCCGAGCAGCCTCCACACCCGCTAGGATCGCCATAGTGAAAGGACAAGTCGTCCGTGAGGGTGCGGCGAATTGGGATCATTCACTGCTTGTGGTGATGGGAAATGCTGCAGGTGCTTTGGAAAATAGTTGGGCAGTCCCTGAAAAAAAGTATGAGTAAACAAAAGTTACTGTGATGGTTCCAGTTGTCTGGGGTACCCAGATATTTGGCCAAACATTATTCTGGGTATTTCTGTGAGGTTGTTTTGAATGAATTAACATTCAAGTCAGTAGACAAATAAAACAGATTGGCCTCCCTAATGCAGGTGGGCCTCATCTAATAGATTGCAGGCTTCAACAGAATGCAGCTGACCCTCCCTCCAGGGAGAGAGAGCCCTGTCTGCCGGACAGCCTTTGAACGGTAATGCTGGCTTTCTCCTGGCCTTGGCTGGAACTGGGACATTAACCCTTTCTGCTGGCTGTCAGACCGAACTATTCCATTGGCTTTCCTGGGTCCCTAGCTTGCTGACTGACTCTTCCTGTAGATCTTGGAACCTGTTGGCCTCCATAATAACAAGAGCCAATAACAAAGAGCCAGATGTCTCTCGTCTGTGTCTCTGATGAGAGACGGAGCAGCACTACGTGTTCTGTATCTCTAAAGAACCCTAACATTCCTAGGTATGCACACAAGAGAAATGAAAACACATCTACACAAAACCTGTACATAAATGTTCATAGAAGCATTGTTCATACTAGCCTAAAAGGAGAAAAACTCAAGATCCACCAACTAGTGAGTGGATAAATAAAATGTGGTAGATCCATACAAAGCAATAGCATCAGCAATAAAACGGAAGGACGTGCTGATACATGCTACAACATGGATGAAACTTCAAAACTTCATGTTATATGAAATAACCCAAGCACAAAATAGCACGTATTATATGGTTATGAAATGCCCAGAATAGTCAAATCAATAGTGACAGAAAACAGATTAGCAGTTGCCCAAGGCTGGGGGTTTGAAGGGTAACAGGTAAGGGGTGTTGTAACTGAGTAAGAATGAGGTTCATCTGCCTGTCACCCACAGGCAAACTCCAAAAACAAAGATTGGCGGGCATGAAAGAGGTCTTTATTAAAATATTGCACAATTCAGCAGGGCAGGGTACTCAAATCCAGGCCAATCTCTTCCACAAAACACAGACAAAGCCCAGCCGTCCCCAGAAACAGAAACGGTGCCCAGAATTCCCACATCATCCTTGTCTGTCCTTTGGAGCCCAAGCTTGTTAAGGAATGGTTTTCTAGCCTTAGGTTCAACTCTCAGGGCCTGCATGTAGGGCCCGCACCACCATCACCAAGCTTCAGCTTCCCGTGCCCTCGGACCGGGGATGCAGCCAACCACTGTGGCCAGTAGTGCAGGGGCTCCCTCTGTGCCACCATGGGGCCGGGCACCTGGCACCTGGCACCCAGCCACATGGTTTCCAGGGACCTTCGGTCCTGCAAGCACTCCCACCTGCATGTCTATACTGAGGATCCCAGAGGAAGAAGAGGGAGCCTGCCTTCCCTCTGTCCAAATCTCCCAGCCCAAACTTCCAGGTGCTCCAGAAGGGTTCGGCTCCCCCAGCCAATCTTCTCCTTTCTCCATTCCAGGCTAGACTGGCAGGTCAGCACCCACCCCCTGCTGCCATGTTGATCTTTACTGTACACCTTCAATCAGGGACCAGAAAGGGGGTTGGAGGGCTTTCCCCTTTGTCACTCACTCCCTCTAGCTGTGAGCACACTCTGTGCGAGGCCTCCTGCATGTCTCTGCCTGCGGGTGGGGAGATCTGTCTGCCTGCGCCCCCTACGCTAGCACCAGGACAACACAGTCGCTGCCTGGCTGTCTTAGGCAGCCTCCTCTGATGGCCCTTCCCTCACTCGGGGGCCTGGCCAGGCCATCTGGCCAGGTCTACCTGCATCAATAATAAAAATGTTATAAAACTGACTGTGGTGATAGTTGCATACCTCTGACAGTAAAAGCTGCTGAGGACACTTTACAAGGTCATTGTGCCCCACGGTAGTTATAAGCCTTGTTACCCTCCTACCTGTCTATTTTTTCATAAACTGCCCAATCAGAGAAAAACAGAGGTCCTGAGTCCTTTCTCCATCCCACAGATGAACATGAAAACTCGTTGCCCCAGGTGCTGAGGAGAAGCCAACCTGTGGATGAGGCTGCCACACACAGAAGGTGAAACAAGAACTGTAGGAAAATGGAGCAGGAGCCATGACCGAGCCTTACATGAAGCCTCCTTTCTCTTAAATTTTGAGTTTTGCCAACGACTCCTGTTTGGCTTAAGCCCTTCTGAACTGAATTTTCTGGTATGTGCAACTAACACAAAAAGTTCATAGCAGCATAATCGAACTAAGCAAAAAATCGGAAACAACCCAGATGCCAATGCAAATGGAATAATATAGGATGGGTTAAGTATATCTTTGTACATCAATATGATGGAATATTAGGGGCAATTAAAGAACATATTTTCAAGAATATTTGAGGACTTCTGGCCAAGATGGAGGAGTAGGTAGGTACACTGTGCCTCCTCGCACAACCAAAAAAAAAAAGGACAACAAATTGAAAAACAAACAAACAAACAAAAAAAAAAAACCAGAATTGCCAGAAAATCGAAGTGTATGGAAGTCTGACAACCAAGGAGTTAAAGAAGAAACACTCATCCAGATTGGTAGGAGGGGTGGGGCAGGCAGCTGGAACAGAGAGGACCCACGGCAAGGTGGTGGCTGGCAGAGCAGGCAGTCCCACATTTGTGTGCAGATAAACCAGGAGGAACAATTAGGGAGCAAAACAGACCCTGCAACCCAGGGCTCCAGCACAGAGAAATAAAGCCTCAAAACCTCTGACTGAAAACACCTTTGGGGGTTGAGGTGGCAGGGGGAGAAACTCCCAGCCTCACAGGAGAATTCATTGCAGAGACCCACAGGGTCCTAGAATGCACACAAGCCCACCCACCCAGGAATCAGCACCAGAAGAGCCCACTTTGCTAGTGGGTAGCAGGGAAAGTGACTGAAAGCAGGGCGAGAGCCGAGCAAGCAGCACTGTTCCCGCTCGAACCTCTCCCCCACATACAGCGTCACAACGCAGCGACGTGGTTGCCCCACCCTGGTGAACACCTAAGGCTCCGCCCTCACACATATCAGGTGCGACAAGACAAAAAATATAGCCCAAACAGGATAACAGATCACAGCTTCAGAAAAAAATACGACTAAGCTACAAAGAGATAGCCAACCTATCAGATGCACCGTTCAAAACACTGGTAATCAGGATGCTCACAGAATTGGCTGAGTATGTTCGCTAAATAGAGGAAAAAGTGAAGGCTATGAAAAGTAAAATAAAGGAAAACGTGCAGGGAACCGACAGTGATGGGAAGGAAACCAGGACTCAAATCAATAGTTTGAACCAGAAGGAAGAAATAAACACCGAACCAGAACAGAATGCAGAAACAAGAATTAAAAAAATGAGGAGAGACTTAGGAACCTCCAGAACATCTTTAAAAAGTCAACATCCAAATCATAGGGGTGACAGAAAATGAAGAAGAAGAGCAAGAAATTTAAAACTTATTTGAAAAAATAATGAAGGAGAGCATCCCCAATCTAGCAAAGGAAATAGACTTCCAGGAAGCCCAGGAGCTCAGAGAGTCCCAAAGAAGTTGGACACAAGGAAGCACACACCAAGGCACATCATAATCACATTACCCAAGATTAAAGATAAGGAGAGAATCTTAAAAGCAGCAAGAGAAAAGGAGACAGTTACCTACAAAGGAGTTCCCAGAAGACTGGCAGCTGATTTCTCAAAAGAAACCTTATAGGCAAGAAGGGGCTAGAAAGAGGTATTTGAAGTCATGAAAGGCAAGGACCTACATCCAAGGTTACTCTATCCAGCAAAGCTTTTCTTTAGAATGGAAGGGCGGATAAAGTGCTTCCCAGATAAGGTCAAGTTAAAGGAGTTCATCATCACCAAGCCCTTATTATATGAAATGTTAAAGGGACTTCTCTAAGAAAAGGAAGATGATCAAAAATACGAACAGTAAAATGACAACAAACTCACAACTATCAACAACCGAACCTTAAAAAACAAAAACAAACTAAGCAAACAACTAGAACAGGAAGAGAATTACAGAAATGGAGATCACATGGAGGGTTGTCAAAGGAAAAGGGAAGAAGGGAATGGAAGAAAAGGTATAGGGAATAAGTGACATAAACGGTAGGTAGAAAATAGGGGAAGGTTAATAGTATAGGAAATGTAGAAGCCAAAGAACTTATATGTATAACCCATGGACATGAACTAAGGCTGAGGGGGAATGCTGATGACGGGGGGTATGCAGGGCAGAGAGGAATAAAGGGAGGAAAATGGGACAATTGTAACAGCATAATCAATAAAATATATATATTTTTTAAAAGCCCTGGCTGGTGTGGCTCAGTGGACTGAGTGCTGTTTTGTGAACCAAGGGGTTGCTGGTTCCATTCCCAGCCAGGGCACACGCCTGGGTTGTGGGCCAGGTCCCAAGTTAAGGGTGTGCAAGAGGCAACCACACATTGATGTTTCTCTCCTTCTCTTTCTCCCTCCCTTCCCCTCTCTCTAAAAATTAATTAATTAATTAATTAATTAAAAAGAATATTTGATGATGTAGAAAAATTCTCACAGTTTAATCTTAAGTGAAAAAGTAGGACACAAAGTGATTAAGTGTGATCTATTCTGCTTTCACTTACATACATATGTGTGTAGGTTTTTTAATAGAGTTGTAAAAGGGAGAATGAAGAGGAAGTAAACTTTCCTCTATAGTGAAATTATAAAATAATTTTTAATTCTTTATATCATTCTGTATTTTCCAAAACTTCCACTGTGATCATGTGTCATTTTATATATCATTACAATAAACACTATTAATAAAGAAGTATGTGGAGGTTTTTTTGTCCTGGCCAGGTAGCTTGGTTAGTTAGAGTATTGTCCTGTACACCAAAATGTTGCAGGTTCGATCCCTGGTCAGGCCGCATTCCTAGGTTAAAGTTTGATCCCCGGGAGGGGTGCAAACAGAAGCAACCGATAGATGTTTCTCTCTCCACCCTCCCCTTGCTGTCTCTCTAAAATCAATACACATATCCTTAGGTGAGGATTAAAAAAGAAAAAAAATTTTAAGAAGTATAGTCCTGACTGGCATGGCTGAATGGGCTGGGTGTCGTCCTGCAAAGGCAAAGGTCATGGGTTCGATTCGCAGTTGGGGCACATGCCTGGGCTGTGGGCCCGGTACCTGGGTGAGGGCATGTGAGAGACAACCGATCGGTATTTCTCTGGTACATTAATGTTTCTCTCCCTCTCTTCCTCCCTTCCCCTCTCTTTAAAAATAAATTTAAAAAATCTTTTTAAAAAATAAAAAGAAGCCCTGGTGTAGCTCGGTGGATTGAGCACAGACCTACGAACCAAAGGATTGCGGTTCGATTCCCAGTCAGGGCACATGCCTGGGTTGCAGGCCAGTTCCCAGCAGGGGATGCACAAGAGGCAACCATACATGGATGTTTCTCTCCCTCTCTCCTTCCCTTCCCCTCTAAAGATAAATAAATAAAATGTTTAAAAAAATAAAAAAATAAATTAAAAAAAGAAGTATATGTTTTTAAGGGGAATTCGGAAAAACTCAAAAGCAAAGAAGAAAGTAAGATATTTCCCACAATCAAAGCTCTCTTACAGTGTCTCCCTCTTTCAATTCAGTTCATGTGACAAATGATAACGTGGTAAGGCCCCCTCACCTTCCTGTTTTCACAGGGACTTCAGAGAAGCTGTACTTTAGGAGGAGGCCTGGGCTGGAGTCTCAGACACCACGGGAGATGTCTTTTTTCATGCCTCAAATTAGCTTTGGGGCATCGCTGGGGCCCTGCTCCGGTTTTCGAGGCCAGCATTCCAGTTCACCTCTGCACAAGGCCCGCTTCTCCTCTGGGCGGGAAAGTGAGCCCTGCACGGCCTGCCACCCAAATAAGTGCCTTTTACCCCTGGGGGTCACCTCTCACGCCTCTTTGTGCACAGACCTTTTTTTTTCAAATCTGCATTTATTTTCTATATTTGACTTATTTAGTCATGAGTAAGTAGTAAATCAGACAGCTCAAAATCAAAAACATACAAAAGGGCAGAAGAAGAAAAAGCCTCCCAGCCCATCCTCTGGCCCCCGCTTGCCCTCCTGGGAGGCAGGCTGTGTTGACAGTTGCTGGTGATTTCTTCCAGACAGATTTCTATGCTTTTTAAAAGACAGGATTTTATTCATACTATAGTCTAACTGTGTATGGCTTTTTTTTTTTTTTTTTTT
>PVKM010038396.1:0-14109 GCA_004027735.1 Carollia perspicillata
ACCCTGTATTTTCCTCTAATCCCATATACACATTTCACCCCAAATATTTGAGTGTGTCTCTCTTTTTTTAAAGTTGCTTTTCCAGGCACAGCCACACCCTTATCACACCTAATAATTGTCGTGGTCTCCTTGATAACATTCCCAACCCAGCACCTGTTCAGATTTTCCCAGCTGATTGATCAAAATAGACTCCAACCAAAGACCCTGCAATTACATGTGGTTTGTAAAAACAGGATGTATCTTTTAAAACTGAAGTTTGCTCAAATTGAAACAAGTCTCTGCACTTTTCCATGTTTTTCTTTCATTTCTCTACTTGTGAAAAAATTCTAAAGACAGACTGACGTGTTTCACATGCTGTCCAGGTAGAGGAATATGAGGCAGGTGAGGAGGAACTAGAGGTTCAGCTGGTCACAGGTTGCCAAAGAGAGGCACTGCGGGCTTCCAGGCTGCGTTCCAGTTCTGGTCTTTGCAGTCGTGGAAAGTCAAATCCAGAACAGGGTGCTTCCTCTGTCTGCACTGTAAAATCGTGGATTTGAGATACTTAGAGCAGTGTGTTCTGCCCTCCAAAAAGAACCTACCCATTTATTTATAAAGTTTCATTTTCCTGGATAGTTCAAAGCCAAATTCACTGATTTTTTTTAGCAATATATTCTTGTAACCTGCTGGTTTATCCAACTCCCTCCTTCCTCTCCCCAATGTGTAAAGAAAAAACCAATAGGTAAAGAAACATTTTGGTTGAAAACTGAAAGATGAACTTTTAATTTTTTTGTGAGATATTTAAAAAAATATGTTATATCAGGGACACATCTGTATGAAACTGTAAAGTGGCTAAAGTGGTAAAACAGATTTTTCTTGATAAAACTGGAGTTCTTGGTGGTTCCAGATCTTCTCTTTAAAGTATTATATGATCTTTGGTACGTAAGGATTATATAGATTATTGGTTTATATGTACTTATGCAAGTTTTACTTTAACTGCTCTAAGAATATGTTTTCTGTTTTAGTGGAATATTGGTGAACAACACTAAGTTAGATGGACCTTTATTACAGATTCTCTTTATGAACAATGTTATTTCAAAGTAAGTCATTTTTCCTTTTTCTAAATATAATTAATTTATGTGTTTATGAAACAATGTCTTCTACAAGAATGTTGTTTTCATTTGTACTTATATCATGCTTATTACTTACTTATAATCTATGGCATCGTGATGAAGAGCAAGGACATTAGAGTCATGTACACTTGAATGTGAACCTGGCCTCTTTCCACCATGCGAACCTGGGCAGGTCACTGACGCCTGCTGTGTACCAGTTTCCTCCAGGGAAGCAGGGTATGAATAGTAACTACCTCCTAGGTAGCAAAATGAGCACCTGTGAGAGCCCAATAAATAGCCTCTAATTAAAAAATAGAAACAAAAATAAAAAACTGCCTCTATAACCACAACGTTAGCCACTTCTCCCCCCACGTCAGGTAACAGTTTTCCCTGTTGGTTGTCTTCAAAGCTTCTCTCCTCATGATACAGTTTTAACGTCAAAGCGAGACCTTTGCAAAAAGCCTTCCAGAGTGCTGGAGTCTAGTGCAACTGCATCCCCGCTCCCTACGTTCGTGCCAGACCGTTGTGAAATGCTTGCTCAAAGAATGGTGACAGACATTACAGATTGTTGCTTGCCCCCTCCCGTGTCACTTAAGCACTTCACCCTCTGTACTGGGCAAGGTGGAGCAGGTCACGGGGACTGTGTACAGAGTGTCCGTTTGTGGGGCAGGCCCATTACCCGCATTGTCCCAACAGAAGAGGGAGCTGAGTCCTGCGGGGTGGGACAGCCAAAGGGCGAGAGTGGTAGCAGCCAGGTGCTGGGCACCGTTGTCGCCTTCAGATTAGAAACCACTTCCACCCCAGCCCCTGGCAGTCTGACTTCTGCACCACGCCCCTGGTGTTTCACCAGTGGACATCCAAGAATGTCCGAGTTAAAGCGACCTGACAGATCCTCGGGTCTATGAAGAGGACGTTGGTGCCCAGCTGCAGCCCAAGCTGGGCACCTTTGGTGCCTCCTGCCCTGAGACTGAATGGAGACTTGGGCGAAAATGGTTCTTGACCCGGAAAGCTGGGGAACATAGACCTCAGTAGTTTCTCTCACCTTGCATTTTGGTTTTATCTTTTTTCCGGTTTAATAGTTATATAATATTTCCTTCCATACGCATAGAGGGTGTCTGGGAAGAGCATGCAGAAAAGTGAGTGCGTGGGTTGTCTTGCATGGCAGAAATAGGTGGCTTAGCACCCAGGGTGGGGAGGGAGGCCTCTCTTTACCCAACCCTTTTGCTTCTACTTAGCAAACCACTTACATGTCTTATGCACACAAAAGCCGAATACACAAAATCTACAAATCCGTTATTCTTAGTGCACGCACTTGCCACCTGTCTCATGGCCAGCACTGTGTCAGGTTAGCATGATCGTTTTGTTAACTCGGCACCCAGGAGTGGTTGTTTTCCTAAGGAGTAGACACCAAGTGTGATGGAGAGTCAGTGACTCCATAACCCTGAACAACAAAGTAACAAAAGTTACACATGACATAGTAGCGGGTAAGACTTCAGCCTGTTCCATGTTTTACGCTGTCTGAGTTCTGACCATTTTGTGCTCTTATGCAGGCAATATCATCAAGAAATAGAGGAATTTGTATCAAATTTAGTAAAAAGATTTGAGGAACAGCAGAAAAATGATGTGGAAAAGACTTCCTTTAATCTTTTGCCCCAGGTATTTCAAACTTAAGAGACTTTAAGATTAGTAGGTTATGCTTTTCACTGCTAATTATTAGGCCACGAGGATCCTCTTGAATCAAAACCAAAATGATGATGATTGTGTTTTCCCCTCCTACCTGTCAACTGGCCTCTTTCTCAGCTGCGGCCCCCCACCCCGCGAAGCCCTGGGGCTTGCTTTGATCGTGGCTCCGTTTCCCCTGGGACCCATGGTTGGACCCGGCTGCACTCGGAGTTGAAGGCTGTTTTTTTTTTTCATTCCCTAACTTGGACATGGGGGTTTGTGTAGAAAATTAAGTTCAGGCCAAAAAATCTATATTTCTGGAGTTTATGAAATACAGATTCTTTTTTTCTAAAACCAAAAGTTGAAGCACTGTTCTCTTCTTCCCCCTCCACCTGTTTAAAGAAAAAAAATCAATAGTGTGCTCAAAGAAATCTGAGAAATTTTACTATGTGAATATTAGAGCATGAATTTATGTTTTAGAAATCAGATGTTTTCTGGGACTTTTTTAAAATTAAAAATTAAGGTAAGTAGAACCTCTCAGATAAGGGTCTTCAGCTGTTTATCCTCTGAACTTAGAGATCAGTTTTCTGAGTAATTAAAATTTTTAAGTCACCTTAATTTTCACCTATATAGAATTTTAAAGATTTAAGAAATGGAAAAATAAAACCATACTAAATATTATTGAAGTTTTGATTCAAGGTACACTTCAGAATTTTTTAGGGGCTTGAGGTTGGTGAAAGTTACATTAGTATTGACCAGTAATGTAAAGTTGTATTTTTTTAAATCTTTCTGGTTATCTGGTTGCGAGATAAACTAAAGTCTGCTTTGCCAGTTTAAGTGCTGAAAAGTTCCATAATTAATATTCATTAGCACAAAAGTCAGAGTGTATGCCAATGCTTCAGAAAATGCTATTTTATATGTCTTTTTAAATTTTTAAACTTTGCTATTTGTGAAATTTCTTTTATAAGCATTCATACCTAGCTAGACTTAACTCACCCTAATTATGGCAACAGTTAATTCAAATTTTTGTAGACCTTAGTGGTAGGTATTAGAAAATAAAGTATGTTCAGATGCTGACATCTGTCATGTGTGTTTTTCCGTGTATCAGCCATCCAGTGTCATGTTGGAAGAGGACCATAAAGTCGAGGAGCCCTGTGCCGTTAAAAACGACAAGGAAGCCTTCAGTGTAAGTTTGGACATTTTAGAACTCTTCAGGTACTTGTTCCCCGTCCTGGGTCAGCGGGGCACCACCTGAGTGGTGACGCAGTATGTGTCACTGAGTGAGCGTGCCTCCGTTCCCTGACTTGGTTACAGACAACAGTGCAGGCCTCAGCCTTTGAATACCTTGGTTTGCTTTTTAGTGACTATTGTATTACGACATGGGACACAATAGACCTTGTCTGTCGGACTTTGTTGCCACCCTGATTGACGTCTTTGTGTTTATTTTCAAGAACTTGGAGGAAGGTGCAGAAAGCATGCTTGTCGAACTTATAAAGGGTTGAAGTTTAGAGGGATACGGTAAACAGCTAACGTAACAGATGGCAGATGTGAAATTTAAAATGTTGCCAGACTCAAATAACACGTGAAAAGTAGAAGCTTAACAGGGACAGACCCATGTTTAGGCCTTTTTAGTGCTTGTGCAGAATTTAGCAGTGTCAGTGTGATGCAGTGGTGTGCTTTTGCAACTTATAATTTTTTAAAGATGATGTAATCCTGGACTCTGTTAAACGAAGACTAGTCTTCACATTTATGAAGCATTATGCTACATTGATAATCCACAATGGTAAGGACAGGGACCTGCTGGGGTAGTGAAGAGCCCACAAATCTCACTGAAAATATTTACAAGGGGTGCCACGACTCTGCAGGTATGATAAAGGCTGGTATTTGCAAAGGTGTCATTTTAGATCACCCTGTACAGTGCCAAGGGGCAGGACGAGGCCCAGTGATTCGATTGGGAACAAAAAGGCTCACTTCAACTCAGCATTTAGTAAGCAGGAATCCATCAGGCAGATGAGAAGGGAAGTGGTTTGCTCATTTTTGTAAAAGCGAATTCCATGTTACTAGAGTCAAATAAAGACTGCGATGCTATCGGGCACTGAAAGAAGGGTTTCTGAGTTTGAACTAGATTGCTTTCGTTTCCCTTCTACAGTGAAATTCTGGGATTAAAGTGACAGCTGCCTGGAAACTGGGAATTGTGCACATTTGTGAAATTTGTCCTTCAATAAATACTAATAAATGTTTTCTAAATGTTCCTATATACCATGCATGGACTGTTCCAGGTTCCAGGGACATGGTAATGAAAAAAAAAAGGCAAAGTCCCTGCTTTTGTTGAATTACAAACATAAAGCAGGCTAAGTGGCGGAGGGGTATTTTTGGCTTGTGTTGTGAGTCCTCAGTGACAGCCTCTGAGCCAGACCAGAGGGGTGTGCGGGAGTGACCTTACTGCAGTGTGCGTGAGCAGGGCTCCCAGAGGCAGGAGGAGCGAGCGGGAAGCCCCAGGGCAGAAGCAAATGCACGTTGTCCACGGCGTGCCCAGTGCTGTTGTGAGCTCATTACAAAGGTTACTCGGGAGGACACTGTTCTTCATCGCACTTCACAGACAGGGAAATAGACATGGCATTAAGCAACACGCCAGCGGTCCCTTAGCTGGGGAGTGGTGCGGCCATCCTGTGAGTCCACGCCTCTGCCCCCACCACAGGTGCCTTACAGGCCACGGTGAGGACTTGGGGTTTTACTCTGAGTGAGATGAGAAGCCGCCGGAGGCTTTCGAGGAGAAATGTGACTTGATATGACTTGAATTTTTAAAAGAACTGGCTCTCTCTGGAAAAGAGCCTGTAGCTGCTTGCATATGGAAGCTGGAAGGCAGTGGATTACTGTTCTCATCTCAGGTGAGATGAAACAGCAGCTTAGACCAAGATGATAATGCTGCAATAAGAAGTGGTTTCTTTTTTTTTTTTTTGGTTTCTTTTTTTTTTTAAGATTTTATTTATTTCTAGAGAGGGAAGAGGAGGGGGAAAGAGAGAAATGTCAATGTGTGGTTGCCTCTTGTACACGCCCTACTGGGGACCTGGCCTGCAACCAAGGCACGTGCCCTGACTGGGAATTGAACTGGCGACCCTTTGGTTCACAGGCCTGCACTCAGTCCACTGAGCCACACCAGCCAGGGCAAGAAGTGGTTTCTAACCTGGATATATTTTGAAAGTAGTACTGATTGAGTAGGTTGACTGAATGGAGAACCTGAGAATGAGAGTAGTCAGAATGGCTCCGGTTTTTGTCCTGGGCAACTGGAAGAGTGTCCCTGTCTCTTCTGTGATAGGAGAGGCTGGAGGGGAAACGGTGGGGGGTGGGAGTCCGGTGCAGTTTTAAACAGGTGAGTGCGGCGCCTCCGCATGCCCTCCAGGACAGCTGTCAAGTTGGCACTTGCATGTGCATGGCTGGAGGTTTGCAGTGGTCAGAACCAGGCCCTAGGGGTTGTCAGCACGTGAATTCCGTTTCACACCGTGGGTCTGGAGCCACCAAGAGAGTGAGGGCAGAGAGGAGGACCAAGGGCTGAGCCTTGCAGAATATGGAGAAATGGGAAGGATCTAGCAAAGAAGACAGGGAGGATTAGCCAGCAAGGTAGGAAGAAAACCAAGAGAATGGTGTCATGGAAGCTAAGGGAAGAAGTTGTTTCTAGAAGGAAGGGATATCAGCTAATAGGTTAAGGTGAAGACTGAGAACTGGCCACTGAGTTTAGCTGCATAGGGGCCATGGGGGTGCTCCACTGTCAAATAACTCAGTGTCATGTTAGGAACAGAAAGAAGCCGTTCTGGACATGTTCGAAAGAATGACAGTGTCATTTTAATTAAAAAATAAAAGTGGGGGACTGGTGTAGATTGAAGGAGACTGAAAAGATTGAACAGTAACGTGTGTGCACATGTGAACCTTACTCAAATCCTGGCCTGGCGGGGAGAAAAGGTCCACAGGGCATTCTGGGAACATTGGGGAAAACTAAATATAGATTGGATAGTGATGATATTAAGGAGTTAACAATTTTCTAATGGTATCGTGGTTTGTAGAGAAATGTTCTTATTTTTAGGAGGCTCGTACTGAAATATGTAGAGGTGAAATCTCACGAAAATTGAAGCTGGAAACCATTTAGGAAGTTCCTGTATTCATCTCAGGCAAGAGAAAACAAAGGCTCAGTTTAGGCTGTGATGATGGTGGTGACTTTGTTTAAATGGCTCAGTGAAAAGTCAGTGTGAAAAATGCGACTGTGTGTGTGTGTGTGTGTATGGGAGAAGACACCAGCATGAAACTGTCAGTGACCGATTGTTAAACGCAGATGGAGGGTACATGGGTATCGTTGCACCCTTTCTTCAACTTTTCTGTATGAAATTTGTCCAAAAAAAAAAAAACTGGAGGAAGAAAAGAAAACGGAGTCAGTGAATGTAGTGAACTTTCCTGAGCGTCTTGCTGCAAGGGAAGCGAAGAAACGGGAACTGGAGGGAGAAGTGAGGGCTGCGGAGAGTTTCGATGTTTTGAGTCTGGAGAGGGTGCAGCCGAGTGTGCTGAGCCCCGGAGAGGGCGACTCCGAGGTGGAGGAGGTGCAGGGCGATGGATCGACGACGCAGGCCGCTCTTAACTTTCGCACCAAAATCTGGCTCCTGTAACCAGGGAGTTGATTATTATTTCTAATAATTTCACCCAAAATAAGTTGTTGAAGCAATCATAGTCTTACATTATTTAATGTTTTTCCCCCCTGCTTAAATAGCAATATTTTTTGACTTGTTTTCTGCAGGTTGTAGGAAGTGTCCTGTATTTTACTAATTTTTGCCTTGATAAATTGGGGCAACCGCTACTAAATGAAAACCCTCAGCTTACCGAAGGATGGGAAATACCCAAGTATCCTACATAGTGAATGAAGACCTTTTATGCATCTTGCCATTAAATCACCTTTAAAAAAATGTTACCACATTTTGCAGACTATGATAACCATTCCTTAATAACATTCACTAAAGGTACCAGCAAGTCTTCAGCCACATTGTTTCTCTAGAAGGGCAAGAAATACAAGTAAAGGCAAAAAGGTTTGTGTGGGGAGCGGTTTTTGTTTTCTTCTTTCTGCTTTGTAACCAAATCATAAAGTCTTTTGGCTTGAAAAGTTAATGTTCTCTATTGCTGGCTTACTATAAATAAATTACAGGTTAAGCTGTAACTTTAACGTATAGACCTATATTAACTGTTTAAATTGATCATCTGTTTATGGGAATCCATTGGTTCGTGCCTAATGTGTATGGGTGGGTGGAAAGGTTTAATTGTTGCTGTCGGTGTGTGTTGCTGTCTTAAAGTCCCCTGCCCCTTTCTGTGATGCCTAAAGGTCTGTTTGCCTCGGTTCTGCTGGTGCAAAACGCTGACAGAACCCGGAGGTAACAGATCGGTTGGGAGCATCGGGTTTTGGTTAAAAGTGCTGTCGGTTTAAGTCACTGAGTGCGGGAGGGGAAGGTGCACCCACGGCAGATCTCACTAGTCTGGGTCGACCTGCTTGCTTCTCCCCAATGCACTTTACCGTCGTCTAGGATGTTATCGATTTGCTTTTCTATTTTCATTTACATTATGAAATCTTTGTTTTTTGACCAAATAGGCCAAAGCCTCACTGTTTCAATTGTGGTTCTGAAGAACATCAAATGAAAGATTGCCAGATGGTAAATTTTTCTCCTATAAAAAAATATCTTTGAACCAGAGCTTTCTGATGTTTTCTGCCTATCTGTGGAATGGTGTGGTGTGAAGAACCTTCCTATGTTAATTTCCTGTGGTCCTTGAATTTGACTTTTTTTTTTCCAAATTCATACTTAAATTTCAAGGCATTAGATTTTTTGAAAAATTTAGTACAGCGCTCTGTATTTGTGATGAATGAGCATTAGGAGAGTTAATTTTCAGACAGTTTATTCTAAAAACTTGATTTTATGTTATGATAATTTGAGATAATAAGAAACTAAAGTGACTGCTCTCTTTCTAAAATATCCACCCTGTTTCATTTGTTACTTATACATTAAAAACAAAATAATCTTCTTGCTTGCCCTAAAGTGCTCATTATTTATTTAATTTCTGAAATATGGGGTCCGGCAGAAGTAATAATGATAGTTTTAATTTGAACATTTCACCTAAAATGTCAGTCCTATGGTGTGCTTGAGTGTGGTATTATTATGTTACAGAATTACATGCTTATGATTTTGTAATGAAAGATTTTGTAATAAAAACCAGGGGCGTTACTTGTGCCAGACCCTGTATTTCTAAAGTGCTTGACACCATTCTTTTCAAACGTGTTGCGATCTAGCCTCGGAACGCCGCCCGCATCAGCGAGAAGAGGAAAGAGTACCTGGACGCCTGTGGGGAGGCGGGCAGCCAGGGCTCCCAGCAGCGCTACCACACGGACGAGGTGGAGGAGCGCTTCGGGAGGTTCAAGCCCGGGGTCATCAGGTACCTCTTCTCAGTGTGCCGCGGGAGCTCCTTTCTGTTTCCCCAGGGTTTGAAACATTCTGTGTTTTCAGGGTAATTATCAGTAGATAAACTTTGTCTAGCAAGGCTCTAGATAGTATACGTGAGTTCATTTGAAAATGTTCAGTGAAGCCTTAACTATATGAGGCCTGTCCAGAATGTATCCAGCCACATACTGTAAAAAAACAGTGACATTTATTGAAGAAAATACAAGATACAAGAAACATTGTACAGAGGACAGTCACGCCTCAATCCCCTTCAAATTAGTCCCCTTGACATCTCACACAGTTCTCCCAGTTGCCATCAGCTGCCCCGTCATATTTTCCTGAATCTCATTGACAGTCTGAAATCTCTTCCCTTTCAAAGGTGATTTTAGTTTTGAGAAAAGCGAGAAGTCGCAGGGCACCACATCTGGGCTGTAGGGAGTTGAGTCACCTGGGTGATCTGGTGTTTCATCAGAAAACTCTGCACAAGATGTGATGCCTGAGCAGGTGGGTTGTCATAATGAAGCTGCCAATCACCAGTTGCCCTTAGCTGTGGCCTTCAGAGTCATCCAAATAGTTTTCATGCAGGAATGTTGAAGCTTAATGCAAAATCTGATGCAGATTCGTTGCTCTACTCAGTCATTTGAGTGTGATGGCTGCACAGTACACGCTTCACTCAAGGGAGTCTACTGCCCCCACTGAAGTCGCCACTGGTCACACTTGCACATTCCAGTCCCCTCTCCTTGGCCACAAGGTTGCATCAATGTCATGCAAGCTGTTCTCTTGTATTAACAATGGCTGGACTTTTTCTGGATGGACCTCGTATATCTGATAGGCACCATGTTGCCAGCTGTGTAATGTGAGACAGAATTGTTTTAAAACATTGGAACAGTATATGTGTTCATCCAAACTAGAGTACAGTATTTTTTCTTCCTCTCTTCCTTTTACTTAGTGAGGAACTTCAGGATGCACTGGGTGTGACGGATAAGAGCCTTCCACCTTTTATATATCGAATGCGCCAGCTGGGATACCCGCCAGGATGGCTCAAAGAGGCCGAACTGGAGAACTCGGGGCTTGCGCTGTACGATGGAAAAGGTAATGTTAGGTTAGGTGAGTCACCTCGGTGTTGGCAGCCCCAACCTGGTGGTTCAGACACCCTGCAGTCGGAGAACAGCGCTCTCACCGTGAGTGTGAGCGCTGCGCGGGTCCGCGTGTGGTCTGGGGAGGGCTTACCAGGGTGTCTGGCGTGCTAATCTGGCATGCTAACTCCTTCCTTGGTCTGCGGCAGATGGTGCTGATGGGGAGACAGAAGCTGGAGAAATTCAGCACCATCAAAACGTCACTTACGATCTCTCGAAATTGGTAAACTATCCAGGTTTTAATATCTCTACTCCCAGAGGCATTCCAGATGTAAGTATATTGGGTTTTTTTATTGTTTTAAGATGTGTAGATTATTCAAAATGTTAGTTTATGTAGCAATTACTGTTACATAAAGAAGGAAATGTGTTACTTAAGTGTTTAACTTTTTCATTTCCTTTATGTTGACTAGAATCTTAAGTGAAATCTTACATTCCTCAAAAAAGAAAAAACCGCCCTGGCTGGTGTAGCTTAGTGGATTGAGCACGGGCCTGCGAACCAAACAACCACGGTTCGATTCCCAGTCAGGGCACATGCCTGGGTTGCAGGCCAGTTCCCAGTGGGGGACGCATGGGAGGCAACCATACATTGATATTTCTCTCCCTTTCTCCTTCCCTTCCCCTCTAAAGATAAATAAATAAAGTCTTGATAAAGTTCACTATAAAGACAAAAAGTCAATATTAAAAAAAAAAAGAAAAAACCCACAGTAGTTTTTTTTTTTAATTTTATGCTCTAAGAAAAGGAACTAAAATGGAATAGTTAAATTCTGTAAATCTAAAGTTACCCTAAAATTTTAAGAATTATTTTTCAAAAAATGGGATGATTCTGAGGCAGTATTACAAGTTTTACAGAATTACTTGGAAAGTGAATTTCTGCCTTTGATAAATCTAAGTGTACCATTACTTTTTTCTATTCTTTCTTCCTTTTTGCCTCCGCCCAAAGTGAAATTTCTCAGTTTGTGTGGGAACGGCTCCTGCACTCGTTACTCTTTTCCAACTCTCATGGATCAGAGTTCAGCAGTTAGCTCAATAGCTGATGACAGCAGCGGTATTTTAATTTAAAAAAGAAATGCACGGCTACTCTGACGGCTGAATCACATGGTACAAACCATCAGTGCCTCTGCAAGTGGGTCCAAGACCCAGCCCCCACTGCAGTCCCCTCAGCGTGCCCGAAGCCCCTCCCTTACACCCAACCAACCACGGTCCCTGGAATCTGTAGGTTTGACAAGCGCCAGAAAGACTCTTAGTGACGGTCACTGTTGAGTGAGCTGCGGGTGAACAGAGAAACGCTGAACCTTGCAGATGAGCGCTCAGTTTGGAAAGGGAGGGGGCAGGAGGCAGAAAAGTCTGCGAGAGGAAGCGTGTTGGGAGCAGTGAGAAGTGAGCTTGCAGGGAGGGTCAGGCCCGCCAGGCCTGGCAGTACCCTCTTCGTGTCATAGGCAGAACATCTGGGGGCCAGTGAGTGTCAAGCTGTCTTTTAGTATTCAGTCCTGATCATTCTGTAGGCAGAGTGGAGGTTTTTTCCCTTCAAGGCACCATTATTTTCATGAATTTGCCCAAAAAGGAAAAGTCGCATATGAAGCAGAAATGAAATTTGAGACCTCCGCTTTACCTCCTTTGAGCAAAATCTCAAAGCATGAGATTTATTTTTCTTTCTCTTCGCATCATTAGGAATGGAGGATGTTTGGTTCCATACCAATGCAGGCCTCTCAGCAGAAGGACGTGTTTGCCAATTACCTTACTTCTAACTTCCAAGCGGTAAAGAGACTTTCGGAGGGCCCTCCATAAGCGCACGTGTCTGTGGGATTTTGTGCTGCGTTAGCACCTTACTGCCTCTCTCGCTTTGTATAAAAGCCCTCTTTGTTTTCTGATGACTCAGAAGGAAAGAGGTAGCTACATTCACCATTACCCAGACTTGGCCCCAGATTGGTTTTCTACATCATATTTAAGTGACGGGACGGAGTTTCAGCCCTTCCCTCCCCATCTGACTGAGGTTTGGTTCTCCCGTCAGCCGAGTGCGCGGTCTGGCTCCAAGCGGTCTCTGTCTCAGCCCAGCAGTCCCAAGAAGCAGAGGAAGGAGAGCAGCTCGGCCTCCCCCGCCGACATGGAGCTCGACTCGGGTAGGTTTCGTGTCATGTTTTGCTTTCCTTGAGAAGGCAGGAGAAGTTCGTACGCTCCTGAGATCCATAAGAAAGCGGAGCTCTTTTCGAGCACCAGCTGAACAGGAACTGCTGAACAGGAGCTCTCTTGTTTTATCCTTGGAGACCTTATCCTTCAGCACTGCTGCTGATCGGGGCTGGGCTGGAAAGCACAGCTTGGCCTGGGGGTATATGGGCCCCTGAGCTGACTCCTGAGTTAGGCAGACCTGGGTCTCTGATCACCCTGTCCCCACAGTTCCGGGTCTGGGCTGGCCCCTCAGGTGGGCAGCGCGGAGACAGGTGGGAAGTATCCCCTTTGGCAGCTTGGTCCACCAGGAAGGAGGGCAGACCCGAGCCAGGCTTCCCAGTTACTCGTCACAACTCTTCTGTTTTGTTTTGCCTTTTTACTGGATTTATTGGGGTGACATTTAATTAAATGATAGGTTTCAGATGTACAGTCCTATAATACATCATCTGTATATTGTGTCGTATCATATGTTCACCACCACAAGTCCCGCCAACTGTGTTAATTCAGTAAGTCGCTCCTCCTCCCCAGGAAGGAGAGGCCAGGTGGAAAGTCAGCCCTGCATGAAACCCAAGACAGAGCTGGGCCTCACCCTTGGACTCCCCTAGCTTTCTGTTCTCCAAACCCTGTGGGCTGGCTTGTGGGGCCTGGCCAGGCAGGACCAAGCATCTCTTTCCAGCAGGTCAGCAGTGTGTTAGGGTAGAGTCCCCGCCGCCACTCCCAGTACCTTTGGGTTTCCCTCTGGTTCTGATGACTAGATTTCGCCCCCAGAAGGCTCTGGAATGAATCAGAACTTTGTGTTACTTAGAGAAACTCCAAGGCCACTCTGAATCCAAGATTGAAATTCATTCCTTAGGCTGTTTTCCATCTTGCACTCTGCCCAGGTACTTTGGGCCCGTATGGCACGTTGGAGGTCCTAAAGTGAGATTAAAGGGCTACATTAAAATAAAATGCATACAGTTATTCTAATGATAAGACACCAGCAGTATAAATTGCCCCAAACTTGAATGTGAAAGTTCCCCTTCCTCATTTTCAAATTCCAAAGGAGAATTTAAAGGTCACAGATGAAATTCCCTTAAAGTCCAACAGAATTCGAGTCCAAAGTTAAATTGTTTTGCGTGAGTGGCCTCAAAGTCGAAAATCAAAGCGCCCGAACCATTTTCCCCAGTCTCTTACTCTGCTTGGGCTCAACCACGGGAGTTTCTGAAGCCTGAGCAGAGTTCACAGGCTGGGCTTCCAGCATGTATGGCCTCACTTTTATCACGCCCATAGAGTTCATAGGAGACATGGAGTTGTACAGTCTTTGGAAATTACCTAGGAAATTTTGAAAACAAGCTGTGTCCCCAAACCTGGAAGCACTTGTCCCAGGCAGAATCGCACTCCAGAGCCCAGCATGTCTCAGCGTCACCAAAGGCCAGAGCCAGGGTTTCTGAGGGAAGGCGGCAACCAGGAACCTTGTTAATGCCATTGTTACTTTTAAAAAAAATATTTTATTTATTTATTTTTTCTTTTTTAGAAAGGGGGAAGGGAGGGAGAAAGAGAGAGAGAAACATCGATATGCAAGAGAAACATCAATCAATTGCCTCTCACATGCCCCCAAAT